>OZ020170.1:15288595-15486188 GCA_963971145.1 Sussaba pulchella | reverse complement strand
GGATAATCGGATGTGTCAAATTTATTTATATCCAACTTCATTTGCTCGTAAACGTTTTGATTGGATATATGGTAAATGAGACTGCCGGTGTCGGTGTATAATAATTTCGCGTTGTCTCGGAATACATTTTTCATGTAATTATAATGGAAATCGTAGATGTATATTTTTGATACATCGAGAATCGTAAATCCAGCGTAAATTGGCTTCATAAACTTAACCGACGGTCTATTTAATTCTATAATCACCATATCTTCGTCGAAAACGGTACAGCTGTGAAACGTTGGTCGGGCAATAAGCGCTCTTGCCCCGAACCGTCCATCCCACTTTGTCACGAGTTTTACATCTTTATGTTTGCGCGGATTTTCCATTGTTTTTCCGAAAACTGAATTGTTCATTAATTTGAAAAAATTTTTTGAAAATTCATCGACTGCTTTTTTTCGTAATTCTGTATTTAATTCGATGTATTGTTTTAGCCATGGTGTTTGATTGAATTTTAATGTTCGATGAATTTTTGTGAGAATTAAACCGAGACTCAAATATTGCTTCAAATTACGATAATGAATCACGTATTTCTGTTTGGGTAGCAAAGTCGTCATAAGTTTCGGTATTTTACACCCCGAAATGGGCGGGACAAAAGGTTCGGGGCACAGAGGCAGATCTTTATGTGTTTTATGAAGGTTTTTCGGGTACTCCAAATCCACTTCAAATATATAACCCGTCGGAGAATCATCGGGGATATTCGGTATATCCAATTCCGCCGGATCCTCCAACCACTCGAACGAACCGCGAGGCAAAGGTTGACTCATAGCCGCGCCGTATAAATTGTTTACATCGTAATACATAATGTACGATTCATCTACGTTGGGATCGTAATCAGGCATGAATCGATTGTTAGCCTTCGCATATCTATTGGCACATTGTGCAACACCGCCTCGAATACCTTTTTCGAAAAAAAGTAGCATATCTACATCTGTGATTAATTCAAGTTCTACACCGGTGCATTTTAGCATTGCATCGAACGCGAGTCCCGGAGCAGTGTAGTAGTGCAACGGATCTAAGTTATACGTGCTCGAACAATTACGACGGAAATTTTCGAAAATATCCGTTAACAGTAACACGTCTGATTTGAGATACAAGTCCGAATAATCGCCAAGAGTTTGGATGTTAAATGTTTCCCAAACGTTCTGTGCACGAGCATAATCATCGTCACTGATTTCCTCGTCGTTTAATCGTGAAAAAAACTCTTTCTTCGTCGGTAACTCTGTGTCGTCAAGTTTTTCCCATCTATCGAGATAATCGTAAGGGAAAACACCTTTTCTTGTCAATAAATTTAGCTCCGTTGCGCTAGTGCAATACTTTCTCGTTACATGTTTCTCATCATTGGGTAGATAAGATGCGAGTTTGTCAATACTAGCAGGCATGAATCTGAACGAGTCTATGAATCGAAATTTGACAATTGTACCGTCAACGAACTTTGTGAACGATATATACTGCTCTTTGTTTACCGGTAATAACTCTATAGAACCTTCGAAGGTTGTTGCTAATGCTCTTATCAAGAAGTGCGAGTCATAGCCGGATAAATTATGAAATATCACTGGGATGACGTGAGAATTTGTATAATTTAAATTACAATCTTGATGAGCGGCGCCTCGAAATTTCCCCGTGAAATGACAATGATCGCGTACTCTAATATTTTCAGGCGTAAACGATTTTTCGCAAATATGACATTTCGTTGCCGAATAAAAAATCTGATTCATCTCCGGCGTCAATTCTTCCATTGCTACGATTTGTTTTAAGCGCGCATCTACTTCGACAGCTATTTTTTCCAATTCTTCGACGAATAATTGTATGCAGTTATCGCTTCGAAAAGATTTATAACCCGAGATCGCATCGGAATAATTGCATTGAAGATAAAACCCTATGCTATAAGGCACATGAGTTTGATAGCTGACGCTATTTCTCCCGCATCTTGTATTTGCAGGCCGCAGAAGACATTCGAGATCGGCGTATATCGCAAATGGTGCTGCTATCTTGTTTTTAAAATTGTTGAATTTCATGATCGATTTACCCTCCTCTGGTAGAACGATTCTACAGTTATTATGATTGATACAATCAATTTTATGATTTTCAAGACGACTTTCAGTCTGAAAATGACTCAAGCATCTATCGCAAATCAAAATTTTTCCATTGTGCATCGATATTTGAGAGGAAACTAATCGTGAAAGATTTTTAATCCAAGCAAAGTGATGAATTACAGTGTCATCCTCTTTGTCAAATTCATTGGTGGTATTTATTATAAGTAAATGTATGGTAGGTGAAATTGATAGATCAGGCCGATGCTTACTTAGATAAATAGGTTCGATCTCATTTTTCTTACTTCTTTCCGGATCAGCAATACCATAAATATTAATGGATAAATTGTTCATCTTTTCAAATCGTGGCACATTTTTGAGGGTCATTGGAAATTCCAAACCCTTATACACCAACACGTCCTTGAAATGCGGATACGATGTTTTCCGGTCGCTGTGCGTTGTTGCAGGCGAAAGGGCTGCTACCACCGACCAAAGGAAGCAATATTCGTCATTATTGATGATATTTACGACTGCATGCTTCTTCAGGATATCTTTGGGTAAAGAAACGAACGTTGACAATCCTCCACGTAGCGGCACATATTTATTTATGTTGACAGTGAGATAGCTTATTTCACTGAGACTCCATCCAGATCCCTTCCCCTCATGATCTTGAATTTTTTGCATCAGAGGTTCTTTCACAAAGTCTTTGAACCATTCCTCGAGATTCGTTGTGGGAAAAATAGCTTCACTCGCAGTGTTAAAACTTCTATCCTCTTCCACGATTCCATCAATTTTCGTTAAATGAAATTTTCCCGAGAAAATCACGTTCACCTTAAGATTTCCAATTTCTTTCACTGTTTTCGTCAATTGAGGGATGATTAAGGCTTTTCCATCATCAAGAAAATCGCCTACATCCTTGTAACCGAGGTTGAGCACCAATCCAGTTCTTATACGTCGCTTGAAAGCTGTCTCCGTATCATGCCACTCCACTTTATTCGATGCACCACCAGCACCGCTTCTTTGAAATTTTCTTGTCAGAGATATGAGCGCTGATATAGTCGTTTGAATTCGCATTTTTTGATAAACCGTAAGCGAATCATCTTCACGTAAAATATCACTCAACAGCTCTACATTTTCCTCCCCCGCCTTTATACACCGTTCTCTTTCACATGATTTATCATTAGCACGCGCTTTATTCATAAAATCTATCAGTTTTTCACATGTCACAATCGCTTGATCTGCAAGATGCTTTTTACGCTCAGCCATTTCGACAGAGACTGATCCAATATGATTAAACCGCAACTGAGCCTCCGCGAGGAATTTATCGATGATTATAGTTCCGCGGAAGGGTCAAACGAGGAATGAGACAGAGAGAGAGAGAGAGAGAGAGAGAGACGTGCGGATGTTTACTTTAGCGAGACGCGCCGCAGACATATCAGATTACCTCTCGGAGAAGTTTTCTCCTATCAGCAGTCAACCCGATCGCAAAAATGGCTTGCCCCCCCCCCCCCCCCCCCTCATGGACCAACACCCCGCGGATGTTTACTTTTGCGCGACACGCCGGCGCCAGCATAAGAAGTTTTTTCTTATCAGCGGTCGAACGGTCAACCCGATGGTGCCAAATGACGTTGCCCCCCCCCCCTCTTTTCGTGGAACTATTCTGTAAAATTGTGTTCTTAATATTGGGAGGTTGATATTTCAGCATCACAATAATTTATTTCGCGCGGGGGGGGGGGGGGGCATAAGACAGAGAGACGTGCAATGATTCAACGAACACCCGCGGATGTTTACTTTCGCGAGACGCGACGCAGACATATCAGATTACCCCTCAGAGAAGTTTTTTCCTATCAGCGGTCGAACAGTCAACCCGATCATGCCTACCAAATGGCTTCGCGTGGAGTAGCCCCCCCCCCCCCCACTGCCCTCTTTTCATGAACCTCTCTTCATAAACCTCTTGTGAAAAAATCGTGTTCATCATAATTCGAATGAGCGTTTAATAATTTCACTATTAAATTAATATCCCGTATTCATATGAAAATCCTTATTTCTTTCATCAGTATTACGATAATTCGCTCACACTTAATTTTCATCAATATTAAAAATTTTGCGAATCCAAAAAACATTTACTTCCCAGCAAGGGTAAATAATTGCTCGAAATTCTAACATCCTCCGAACAAAAACTTATAGATTTCTCTAACAATAAATATAAAGTGAGCTTGGAGGTGGGGGCTTACTGTGCGAGAGAGGTCGGGACATTGATCGTTTACGACGACTCCTCGCATCTCAAGCAGCTGGATATTTCAATGAAACCCATTATCGAAAAATTACGTGAAGCTGAAATTATTTATTAACGTCAGTTTGATACCGTCGAAGCTCAGTCTTGTGTCAACTATCAATATGAGCATAGATATGTTTGGTCGTCAGTTGATGAACAAGAGTTCCAATAGTAAAAACATTCGTGGACCTCCTGGTGATGGATTTAAACTTACCATCGATGGTCACTATGATATGAATAATCGAAGACTATGCAATGTAGCTGATCCGAAAGATGAAAACGATGCGATTTCCGCACGAATAATGCAAAATGCTATCCGTCAAGAAATTCGTGTTTTATATGAAATTACAACATCATTGCGAAGTTCCATTGATAATTATGATATAATAATCCAAGGGTTGGAGCAAACGTGCAATAATCAACTAAAGCAGCAACGTATTGACTTTGAAAAAGCACATGAACGGATACGGAACAATCTTCGGCTCATTGTTGGTATGGAAGAGCAGCTGAGAACATTAAACAGATTTCATGGCAGCCTCGAAAATAGACATGAATGAGAAAAAAGCAACATTGGTTATGATTCCCATTAAAATTACATCGACACCGACAGTCTCATTTACCATATATCCAATCAAAACGTTTACGAGCAAATGAAGTTGGATATAAATAAATTTGACACATCCGATTATCCGATGGAAAACCGGTACGATATGCCGTTGGCAAACAAAAAAGTTTTGGGCCTAATGAAGGATGAAAATAATGGTAAAATTATGACCGAATTCGTGGGTCTTCGAGCAAAATTGTATTCTTACATCGTTATAGATAAGCCACCGAAAAATGTGAAAAAGCGTGCAAAGGGTATAAAAATGTCTGCGCTAAAAAAAATCACGTTTGATGATTTCAAAAAATGTTTGTTGCATCATGCTAATATAACGAGAACGCAATGCTTGATACGTAGTCGAAAGCATAGAGTTGAAACAATTGAGCAGCAAAAATTAGCGTTGAGTTGGAATGACGATAAGAGAGTCTTGCAACTTGGTTGTACCGACACCTTGCCCTGGGGGTATGAGAAGGATTAAACGGTCGGATGTGTAGAAAAATTTATCTTTTAGAAAATCGAAATGTAAAATATATTCAATAAAAAATCTTTTCATCCGTAACATGTATTTAGTTTTCTCTCTATCTTATACCTTCGTTGAACTCTCGCTCACACTCCCGCCCGCATGCTCGCTCGCTTTCTCTGTCTTATGCATTCGCTTAACTCTTGTCCTCTCTCACCGTCATTGGTAGCCAGGCGCTCATTCACTCGAGAGGGTAGAGAAAACCGTGTTGATAAATCGTTCTTATGTATTCAACTATCGAAATTCGTTTGGTGTTTAATCAATTGATGCTGAGGAGATTTTTCATACAGACAAAAATTGAATTATAAGATTACAAAATATATATGCAACATTTTCATGATGGTAAAAATAATTTTATCACTTTTTCCAACATTTTCATGTTTTGCGCATGGTAAAAAGATTTTTTTGCGATGATGGAGGAAAAACTTTAATTATACGATTTAATAAATTTTTTTATTCATGATGATTGAATCACTCGGGGAGTGGATAAGTTGAGAATCAACGTTGCTGCAGCCTGCTGTTGTAGTTGAATGAGAACCGAGATCTTCCGCGCTGATAGAGCAGGCAACGGCAGGCTCCATGCACAGCTTCGTTCGGTCATCGTTGTCATGTTTGCGAACAATGGCATAGGACCACAGGACGCGCCACCGACATATCAACAAATTTATCATGGGAAGTTTTTTTCTGGTCAACGGACCACCTCAATTTCGTTTTGAAAAACAATCATTTGGGTGAAAAAGATCTTTTCGTGTTAAAAGTAGATACCGTGAGAATTCGTTGTACACTGAGAGATTTTTGGAATTTTTTCGTTCAACGTTCATCGTTCAACGTTCGAACGTTCATCGTTCGTCGTTCAACGTGCGAAGGTTCAAAAAACAATAATTTAGGTAAAAAAGATCGTTCGAAAATTTTGTTGGACCATCCGTTCAACGTTCATCGCGCTCTCTCTCGTTCTCGCTGACTCTGTCTTATCCTCTACTTTCGTTGAACTCTCTCTCTCTCTCTCTCTCTCTCTCTTGTAAAATAGCTGAGATGTGACGACATGGAAAATTTCGATGGTTGTCAAAAAATGAAAAATAACTTAAATAAATAATATTATTAGTAAAATGCGTGTTTTTCTCTCGCTCAGCCTTCGTTCTCGCTCTCCTACAACCCCACACGCCTGCCATTCGCGCTCTCTCTCTTCCCTTCGTTAAACTCTCTCCGTCTTCGCTGTCGTATTCATCGTCGTATTTGTGTCGTATTTGCGTCGTCTTCGTCGTCGTCGTATTCGCCATCGCCTTCGTCGTCGTATTCATCGTCGTATTTGTTGTCGTTGTATTCGGTGTCGTATTCGTAAAATTTCGATGGTTTTTCAAAAAATGCGTAAATTTCGATGGTTGTCAAAAAATGAAAAATAAAATTTCGATGGTTTTCCAAAATATTTCTTTTATGAAAAATTTCGATGGTTTTTCAAAAAATCATATTAAAATTTATCTTATGCTCATCGTTGTCGTAAAATGCATGTTTTTCAAGCCTCCTACAACCCATTCTGTCTGCTAGCTCGTGCTCTCCGTTCGCTCATCGTTGCGTTCTCTCTCCTTTGTTCACGCTCCAGCTTGCCCGCTCATCAGCTTGCGCTCTCTCTCTCTCCCCACGCGCCCCGCATGCTCGTTTAACTCTCGTCCTCTAAAAGATCTTTCCTTGTTAAAAGTAACACATAAGATACCACAAGAATACGTTAAGATTTTTTCATTCACCGTTCGAACGTTCGAACGTTCATCGTTCGTCGTATAAAATGCGTAAATTTCGATTGTTCTAAAAAAAATTTCGATGGTTGTTAAAAAAATTTCGATGGTTTTTCATGCGTAAATTTCGATGGTTAAATTTCGATGGTTCTCAAATTTCGATGGTTGAAAAATTTCGATAATTGAAAAATTTCGATGGTTGTTAAAAAAATTTCGATGGTTTTTCATGCGTAAATTTCGATGGTTCTCAAAAAATGAAATTTCGATGGTTGAAAAATTTCGATGGTTGTTAAAAAAATTTCGATGGTTTTTCATGCGTAAATTTCGATGGTTAAATTTCGATGGTTCTCAAATTTCGATGGTTAAAAAATGAAAAATCTCGATGGTTGTTAAAAAATGTGTGTTATTTAGGTTATTTAGGTTATTCGTAGGAGGAGGAAAATGCCGTTCTCCCGGGGGGGGGGGGGGGGGGGGGGGAGCGGGATCGAGCAGCGGGTAAATCCATTGACAACGCCATCTACCGGATTGGCAAATAACGCCATCCTACCGGATTGGCAGATAACGCTATCCGAGGCTGCTGTCGGTAAGGTAGAACACTCAATTGAGCGGGATCGAGCAGTGGGTAAATCGATTGACAACGCCATCTACCGGATTGGCAGATAACGCCATCTGAGACTGCCGTCGGTAAAGTAGAACACTCAATTGAGCGGGATCGAGCAGCGGGTAAATCGATTAGCAGATACACAAACTCACCGTTGGTCAAAGAGAAATCTACCTTACCGATCGGCTCAAGGCAGGTCACCGTGGCAAGTGGGCCAGAACCCGCCTCTCTAAAAACATAACCTCAAACCCACCATCCTTACGATCAATCTTCGAGACCCCTAAATAACCTAAATAACCGGCACTATCGATAACCTAAATAACCTGCACTGTCGGTAAGAGAGAGCTCAAACATAACCTCAAACCCACCTTAATATCCTTACGATCAATCTTCGAGACCCCTAAATAACCTAAATAACCGGCACTATCGATAACCTAAATAACCTGCACTGTCGGTAAGAGAGAGCTCAACCGTCGGTGCAAGAGGGATCAGACACAAACCCACCGTTGGTCAAAGAGAAATCTACCTTACCGACCGCCTCAAGGCAGGTCACCGTGGTAAGTGGTCCAGAACTCTCCTTACTATACTACTGACGGGTCCCCGGACACCGGGGCCCCGGGGGCCCGTTCGTGCCTCGGGCCTCCGACGTCGTACCCTCGTCAAACGTTTCCCGTGCTCCTCGGGGTGTGCGGGACCCACGATTCGTCTCTTCTCCTCGGGGCTCTCTCGGTCTACCTGCAACATTTTTCAGACCCCAAATATCCATCAGGTAAAAATCCGTCCCACGCGATAGTTACGAACCTGTGAATTCACTTCTCTCACGTCTCGTTCGATCTTCTCATCTTCTTCTCCCGCACATTCGTCATCCTCGAACGTTCGAATTTTTCTTCCTAGAACGAACAATTCGATTTTCGTTTTTCCACACGTGTGGAATTTATATCTCTCGTATCTTCGAGTCTTCGTGGATAATTTAATCGATACCGATATCTTCGACAATTCGATTACGGTCAGCAATTTTCCGAGAAAAATACAGAAGTGTACTCGAACACACAAAACGCAAGTAATTCAATCTTAAAGTACGATTCCAATTTTTGTAACTCAAAAAAATGGGTTTACCGAATTTCTCTCATTTTTCTTTTAATTCTTCACACTTAGGCATTAAGGCGTTCGTAGTACCGAATAATTACCGCCCTGTAACGAGCAAATACGGCTCGTCTCTCTCTCTCTCCTAGCGATGGTATTTTCTTCCATCCTCTTTTTCCCACAAATCATTCGCATTTCTCTCCTCCGCTTCGTCGTCGCAGACGGCCAACGCCGGAAGTAAATACAATTGTCGTTTCTGCCGTGTATTGCCCGTAGCGAACATCGGGGGTTGACCCGCCGAGCCATTAGCCACGCAGCAGCAGCAGCCACCTGTATCCGTCCTCAATCTCCATCTCCCCGCGCGGTTTACCTCCCACGTATTTCCGCGCGCCATTGCGGAAAATTTGAAAACGTCTTTCTGGGTCAGCATGTCAGACCCTTTGCCGAATCTACGGTCACTACGAAATCCGCAATCCCCCTTTTTTCCTCCCCGTATTGTCAATGGCGACCGTAACTTTTCACCGCAATCTCACTCCTCTTCGAATCTCGAGCTTTCGACTCTTTTTTTTTCCTCCCCTTTCTTTGATAACGGCACAAAGGAAAATATATCAGAGACGCAATCCGTGGAAACGCAGGAGAAAACTGCGAGTTGTATATATAAATATACCTATAGGTATATACGGGATATACATACGTGCCGTATATATGTACGTTTGCGTGTATATGAACGTTATGGGGGCCGCTAGGTTTTTTTTTCTCTCCCTCATGCCACGGCGATCCCTTCTTTCATCGTGGATGGGGAAAGCACGCGGGAGAATACGGGTTCCCCTCGTCTCCCACGCGTGGGGAACGGCCCTTCCACGGTCGTCTGCCATATGGCCCTTTTTGTGCCACTCTATCCTGCCTCGCATGAGCGCGTGGGTTCTTCTTACTTCTACACCAAACCCCCCCAACCGCCCGTCCGCCACTCTTCCCGTCAACGTCGGGATGCAAGACGGAAAATAAAAAACCAACGTCGTATCAATCGTTTATTGAACAATGATCATCGATCAAGCACATCGCAACTGTGTAAGGAAAAATGTTGTTACGATAAAATAATCGTAATTTCGTAGGAACAAGAAAAAAAAATTAAATAAAAAACTAGCGAAAATTGATGCGGCTTTCAAAGACAGATTTCGATGATATTGCATTATTGAGGCATCTTAAATTGTCGGATTGGTGTATCTGAAGCGATGATGATCCACCGTATATATTAGAAGGCGGAGACGAGCCGCAAGTAAACGCAGAAAACGAAAATTAAGCGGAATAAGTTTGAGAACAAAATTTCGGCAGCCACGGCGATGCAGAGAAATATTTTGGGGGTCGTTTCAACCCTCGTGGTTTTCGCCCTTTATCCCGCGCTCTCTCTCTATCTCTCTTTTCTCCATCCCCCGTTGAATACCGCGCGTGGCGAGCTTTCAAACTACCCCGAGAGGGAGGCAGTGATATCCACGCCTTGCATCGCCTTTAATCACCTATCGGCGCCTGTAAAACAATAAACAGCAACATTTGCAAAGAAAAAAATATCGCCCAATCAACAACCTTCTTCCCAAACATCCCCACTCGTTTCGCAGTCCTCGAAAAAAGCTTAACTCGCGCCACGGCTGCGAAATCACTCGTAAACGCCGATATACGGCCACGGCGCAAACGACGAGTGCTCGGCGATGGATTCGCGAGAGACCGCCCGGGCGCTTTCCCGCAATCTTATCCGCGGCTCGAGATAGCATTCGTGTTAATCTGACGTGGACTTTACACACCTCGCCGTTTCCTTCTCTTCCTCCTCGTCGTCGTCGTCGTCGTCGGCGTCATCCTCGTCCGCGTTAAAACCCTGTACGAAATAATTACAACCATTTACCCGACAAAATTATCCCGAATCGTCTTCAACTCTACAAGGCGTAAAAAAATCAAAATAAAATAAAACAAACGAATAAAATTAATACAAATTGCGGAATATATTTCGGAAAGAAAATTAACGATAATAATAATATAGCGAGGAATAATCTTTAGCGGTGGAACAGCGCTCGTCGCGTTGCCGAAGCGAAGACACGAGCGATACGCGACTCGCCGCGACGTTTCATATCTTTTGCCCGCAGCGAAGTCGCGAGAGTGTGGAATATAACCCACACCCCGGTGCCTCGTCAGAACGCGGTTATGTATACATATATATATATATCTTTGGGTATATATATATGCGTATAACGCGACGTGTGTATAGAAGCCGAGCGCGCTTACGAGTCCCCTTTCGAAAATAACACTCGGCCGGTTGACGTCATGCCCGTCATGAGGCACCGCCGACGCCGACGTAGCCGCGAGGCCGGCTGCCTCGGGTTCGCTAACGACCGCCCGATCCGCCGCTCTGCCACCGTCGGCGGACTCGCGATCGCGAATGAGTCTACGAGCGATCGTTCGTTTCCGATCTAACCGCGATCGGTTTTTTAATGCGTCGAATTGTTCTCGTTTTTTGGCGTTTTTGGGAGAATTCAATCGAACTTTTGGACATTGGTGAGAGGATGTTTGAATGATTGATCCTCTGTTCGCAATGGGGGTCACGGGAGACCCCGCCCAAGTGGTGCGTTCGTCGTGTTTTCATTTGTTTGTGGGATTTTATTGTTTATAACGAATTATATCTTTGACGATGTAACGATTGATTGTTGTACTGGGATAGTTGATGAGATTCGGTGGGTTTTTTGGAATTTTTTGGAGAGCTTTGGAGGAGTTTTTGAGAGGCCGGAATGTCTGTGACCTATGTCGCGGACTGAGGGTTAATTATGCGGAACCTAAAGAGGTCAGATAACCCGAAGAACATGCTAGGTTCTGTCGGTTCCCTATTCGGATATCGTACAAAATCGTCAAATGCAGCGGAAGGCTCAACGTTAGCCTCATTTCTCAGGTGGGACTCAAAGTTTCGAACGGATCAAAATCCCGAAAACGTATAGATAACCTAGCGTAGCTCCTTCGACCGATGCACGTCGTCGAGTCTTTGATCCATCGACATATCGTCATTCTCTGCCACGCCGATTCGATACATTCATTTTCGCAGCATCTTAATTCGATTTATTGACCCGTTGAAACTCCGATCAATCGAAATTTCGATCCCCACCCAAAGCTACGCGGTTATACCTGTGTCTATACATCGCCAGAATTCGAATCCTTCGGAAACTTCGAGCTCTACCCCATTTCCCAACGTTTTCCACCCTCTTCGACGCACCTTCGGGCTCAACCTCGACTTTCGCGTTACAGGTGACACTCGCAGATCCACACCGATCATTTCCTCCCCTCCGTGTAGACAAACTCCACGAGCGGGGGGTTTGGTAGAGGATTCGAGGCCGCGCGAATTCAAAAATCATCCCTCTGGACCCTGACATGGTCGAGGCTACCTTCGTAGCGTTTCGTATAGCGTCAAACCCGCCGAACCAACCCTTCTCGTTGTCACCCTTTAAGACGATAGGTCACACACTGGCTCTTCTTCTCTCTCACTTCGCAGCTAGCGCCAATAGCGCTCCCTTTCTCGCACTTCCCTATGTAACCCATCGCCTTAACGTTCGCGATCGTCGCTAATACAAACCGCGCGGATATCGTTTTCTACATAATTAACTTTTGCAAAAAACCGCGGCGGCAACCGCGCTCGCGTCCGCGTGTTCGGTTTTTCCCTCGCTTCCTTCTTTCTCGCGTACTTTGCTCTTTTCACGCTGTCCTTTCGCGCGCCAAGCAGCCGCGTACCGCACCGCAGGTCGCAACAGCTTGACTTTGATTTATGAGCGGTTCGGAGGCCCGCACCTTGCGCCCTCGTGCTAATCCGTGTTACAATGACCTCCTCCCCCCCCCCCCCCCCACCGCCGAAGTTAAACCCGACGTCGCTTTTCTCCACGTTCTACGCCATCGCGTTTTCGCACTTCATCCGGTGGCCAAGAGACTGCAATGAAATTTACCCGGATTCAACAAGTGCTTCGTCGTGTGTGCATTATCGCGAAGGTGACGGAAAGCCGTAGAAGAGGGGGAGGGTGGAGGGTGGAGGGTGGAAGCTTAAGCTTCTTACGAAACGCTTTGTAGTCCTACCGATCTTTCTGCCTGAAGCGAAGCCCCCACCCCCCTAAGTAGCATTAAGGTGAGGTGATACATGAGATTGTCGTTCTTTCTCTCACTATCGTATCACCTTAATCCTTTATTGTCACACTAAGAACCCACTCGATGATCGACCGACAACCGGCTGTTTTTGTTTCCCCATTCATCTCTTTATGAATTTTTTTTTGACACGTTGCCATTTCATTTCCTCTGATTAAACTTTTCGTCCATCATCTAAAATGTTTAAAGCATGATCTGTAATTTTTTTAACCCCTTTGGATGGATAGTTCGGGCGCAATCGTTTTTTGAAACTTCTCACTGGGTGAAATCCACCCTGCGTGACGGTGAAGGGTTGAAGCGAAAATATGATTATTTTTTTTGGTGTTTGCTTTATCATGCGGGCAAAGTTATCGGTCATGCGAGAAACCACGTGGTTCCGAAGATTCGATAAATAGCTCGTTTGATGTAACCAGTGGAGACATCTGACGGATATTACGTTTGACTCGTCGCGCATCCCCGGTTATTTTCCATTCCCGTGGTAACGACGAGTTAACGACGAAAAGTGAGGTTACGAAGAGATTCGTGGAATTTCTCCGAACGGCTGTAGCGAACAATTTGTCCTCGTACTTTATCCAAAAAGCTGGAGTTGACAAGCTACGAGATAAAAAATGCTTACTCTTTCTCTATTCTCTTTCTCTTTCATCGTACATCGACATATGGCTATGGACTTCTTAATGCAGGGCGATAAAGGGTAATCGCAATGAAGAAAAAGAAGAGACTAGGATGATTCTGACCCTCTCTCTTTCTGGTCAAAGCTGATTGGTCGAAATCATCGACATATACACAACTTCTACCAATCAGCTTCAACCAAAGAGAGAGAGAGAGAGAGTTTCAGAACCACCCCAGTGTCCTCCCTCCATTGCTATTTGACTCTTGCCCACGGCAATAGCAGTCAATATCCATAACTTCATGATCGCGACTCCAAAATCGCGGTTGTTCTCGACATATCGACGATACGCACGGTCGGCATGGAAGATCCCTATTCGCCCTACAATCCCGTAAAACCTTACGACGTGTTCGACCCGGCCGAAGCGCAGATGCGAACGGTCGATAGAATTCATGACTAACGCTCACGTATTTACTTCTCGTCCCGGCCCCTCCGAGGAACTTCCGTCCATTCCTATGATGACTTCTTCCACGCGCATTGGCACCGAGCAATCTGACGTCATTGCCCAAGCGCGTTCTCTCTCGCTAGCGGGGCCGACGGTCTGAGTCACGATGAACCAGCGAGCGAGCCGTCTGGCGTTCGTTCGTCGGCCAGAGGCTCAATGCTTTCGTGCCCCCGTACATTTATAGGAACCATGCTGCTGATTGATTCGACAGACTTTCTTCCTCGTCCATTGTCATTGTCAGCCCGACTCCCCTCTCGAAGCTGCCAATCTCTTGTTTTTATTAGCATACTGTAAAACGATATATTGATTTTGTTGGAAAAAAAGTAAAAACGAATATTATAATTATTATTTTTATCATATAATTATGTAGCAATTATTGTAGGGGATTGTTGAATTGTAATATATATTTCTCTGTGATAGTTATACTCTGTAAATATCATATAATATATACATATTATTTACAGAGTATAACTGTTAAATATATATTATAATTAAATAATCCGTCACACTAATTGTTGGATTATTATATAATAAGAAAAATTATTATTACTATTATTAATATAATAATATATTTATTATTATATAATATATAGAGATTTATATTATTATTATTATTGTTATTATTATTATTATTAATATTATTATTATTATTAATATTATTATTATTATTATTATTATTATTATTATTATTATTATTATTATTATTATTATTATTATTATTATTATTAATATTAATATTAATATTAATATTAATATTAATATTAATATTAATATTAATATTAATATTAATATTAATATTAATATTAATATTATTATCATTATTATTATTATTATTATTATTATTATTATTATTATTATTATTATTATCATTATTATTATCATTATCATTATCATTATTATTATTATTATTATTATCATTATTATTATTATTATTATTATTATTATTATTATTATTATTATTGTATTATATTAATATTATATAATAATAATTATTATCATTATTATTATCATTATCATTATCATTATCATTATCATTATTATTATTATTATTATTATTATTATTATTATTATTATTATTATTATTATTATTATTATTATTATTATTATTATTATTATTATTATTATTATTATTATTATTATTATTATTATTATTATTATTATTATCATTATTATTATTATTATTATTATCATTATTATTATCCTTATTATCATCATCATTATTATTATTAACAAAAAAAATGTGTCTCTTGTATTTTCCAGAGCTGTGCAATGATGGGTCTGCAGGCCACGGCAGGAAAACGTAAGCTCGAGGGAGGCGTGGGCTGCATGGAGTTCGACATGGAAATGGGCGAAAGCCCGTCAAAACTCGGCCGCGTGGAAGGCAGTTGGTGGGCGATGGAGGACAGTTACACCCCGCCGTTGAGCCAAACCCCAAGTTCTTACTACGACATGGAAGTCAGTTTGCCGTGTCTTCAAGCCAATCCGTGCCAATCGTCACCGAATTCGCCACCCGCCGCAACCCAATTGCATCACGCAACGTCGCAACATTACTACCATCAACGCGTGTCCGTCGGTGTAACCAACAACAACGGTTACAATCAATTGTCGAGACCCCAACCCCAATGGGGCGTCGTTCCTCATCATTACGAACCACCGACGATACGAAGAGAAGAAAATGGCAAAAGTTATCTCGAATTGGGTTCGAGTTATCGGGCTAACGAAAGATGTTGCGAAGGTTCGAGATCTAGTTGGTGCAGACGCGGACGAGCTTGTTATCGTCAAAGAAGATTAGCCGTATTAAATATTTCAATGTGCAAATTGGCGAGGTATCGACAATTTCCCGATCCGAGTCTTCATCGTTCGGTTTTGATTTGCAACACTTTGAGGCATCTCGAGAGAGAAATGGAAAGGGATCGAAGTCCACCGCCCATGGAACCCGTGATACCAGCCCCAATGGCGCAACTTCAATCCCCCGAACAAGGACGTTTGACACCTTTTCCGATGGTTCCAACGTCGTCGAACGAAACCGACAACGATTCCGGAATTGGCGACAGCGACGACAGTCGTTCGATCAATTGGGGCAGCGTATTGTCGTTATCGAGCCAATCACCCCTCGATCCTTTGAACAACAACGAATTGTTGGACGTTGACATCGGTCCCGAACTCGATCTTGATTTTATACCAGGATGGAAATTAACACCGTTATCGGCCGATGACATTCTTAGAAGTACAAACGCCGCTGTTGCCGCGGCAGCCGCTCACGAGCAGCATCAAGCAACGTCGAATCAATTGTCGTCGTTTTCATCGACGTGTCCGATAACGAACAGTTGCAACGGCGGAATTGTGAACAATGCGAACAATTGTGGAAATAATCACGTTGAATCGTTGATGTGCGTTGGATCATAGCCGCCAATTCTCACGTCGTTGAGCCATCTCATCGATTTTTATCCCTTAACGTCGCAAGGGAAATAAAAAATTTCGAAAAGATTTTTTTTTTTTTTTTTTTTTTTTTTTTAACGATCTTTTGGCCTTTTTGCGGGGGTCAAGATCGATCACGATTCGATCGCGGATTTTTTCCGGTGATTATCCGAGATTGAAGAACGTTCGCGAGGTTTCGTGACGAAACTCGGAGCACGGGACACGTTTGTCGAGGTCGTGAGGTTGAAGATTTTTTTGCGTGGTGAAATTTTTTTCTTGGAATTTTGTTGGGGGGGTTTTTGATCGCGTCGATTACGAGCTGATCGCGACCGATGATCTTCCTCGATCTTTTACGACGTTTCGACGGAAATTGCAATCGCGTCAATGAAGATGCGAATCTTGCGAAGATCACGAGACGAATTTTCCCACGATTAAACGGAAAATTCGCGGGAATTTGTTCCGTGAAACGATCGAATTCGTTGTTTTCGCGATCACGAATTCGGCGACAACACGAAAATAAAAATGAATTTGAGGATTAAATTCGACGGTGGATTTGCGAACGAGACGAGGAGCAATCGCGTGTCGAAGGTGTTCAACGTTCGAAGGTACCCCGGGCCGGCGATGATGCGGCGAAAGAGCTTCACGAATGACCCAAGGACAGTTGGATCGATCAACGTGGCGAAGATAATTTTTTTTATTTTTTTTTTTTTTGATTCGTTCGTCATTCGACGAATTTCCTCCCGAAGGCTGTCCTTTTCCTCCCCCCCCTTTTCCGAGCTTTCCGACGAATTTTACATCGCCTGCCTAGCTTGCCGACGTTGAAGGACCGTCGAACGTCGCTCAACAACGTTCGGAACATCGAAAAATTCGCAACGTTTGCGAAGAAAAAAAAAAAAAAAAAAAAAAAAAACATTGAAACGTGAAATAACGGAGAAGAAGAAAAAAATAACAAACGGCGAGGGACGAAAAAATGAATTTTTGAAAAATAACGAGCGTTAATTCAACGACGGAAAACGTCACACACCGGTGGCCTACGAATCGCGATAACGACAATGTACACACGGAAATCGTTGAAAAATGGTGCTAGGACGCCTAAAACCTGGTGCTTTTTATCTATTTTTTGTTTTTTTTTTTGTTTTTTAGTTGGATTATCATTTTTTTCTCTTTTTAATTTTGTTCGATTTTTTTTTAACGGTAAATGAATTTTTTTTCTTTTTTTTTTAAGGCGATGTTTCGTTCGAATTAATGTTTATGATCGTGTGTGTGATTGTTCGAGGGTCGAATTTGACGGGGAAATTTGATGGGAGATGGAGAAAACGAATACGAAATCGAGACGTCGAAGAAGGTCAGAACAATCGTCGATTGTCAACGCGTTTTGCAACGTCGTCGTTTTTAATTCGTTACTTTCGATCGTTTATCGTAATAACGACGTAAATTATCTCGATGGCGAAAAAAAAAAAACAACGAACACGCTCGGGAAAATCGATTTTAATCACCGCAAACGCGCCAATGATCTCTCGTAGAGCAATCTACAAAAAAAAAACAAAAAAAGTTATTTAAAAACAATACGAAAATGTGGTTTTCACGCCGATGAATCTCGAACGCGTTCTCGATTTATTTTTTACGCCATCGAGAAACTTTTTCGAAGAAGCTTTCGAACGAAACGAGTTGAAATCGGAATTCACCCCGCAAACACGCGGAAACGAGCGAAAACACACGAAAATAAAACCGTGAATATATTCTTTGCACAACGACAGCAGCTGATATACTTAAAAAAAAAAAAAAAATGAAGAAGAAAACGACGACGAAAAATCGTGAAATAAAAACTAAATCAATCGACTTCGATGTGGAATGACTTAATAATCAATGAAAAATAACGCGAAAGATACGATAATGATCAACGAAATTTAATTCGTCGAATTAAAACTACAAAAGCCGAACGTACTTCAATCGATCGATATTATTCCCGACGTTTCGTTTCGTCGATCAAAAATAAAAAGAAATAATCAATTATTTCTTTTTTCACTAATTCAAACGTTTGCGAAAAATAATAAAAAAAAAAAAAAAACATGATGTTATCGTTAATTTTAAAATACGAAGCGACGAGCAATATTACGTTTTAGCAGCGTTAAATAACGACGAAGAATTTTTTGCGAAGCGCGAATCGAAAATTTATATATAATGCGTCTTATCGCGCGCGAGTCTGTTTTACCGACCGAGCGAGAGAATCGCTAACGCGCGCGTAAATTTATCATCATTTCCCTCCCCTTTCTTCATCCTCGCCGAATGATATCACGGCGAATCCGAGTGCACGAACGCCATTGAAAATTAATCAAGTGTAGAAAAATAAACGAAAAAACCGAAAATTCGTCCGTCGCGAACTCGCGCGTATCCTCGAAAAAAATCCTTTTTCCCGCCCCTCAATCCGCGGGTTCTCTCGCGATTCCTCGGCTCGGATGAACCAACGACTCCACGGATCGATATTACACCGATACTCGAACGAATATTCAGCGATAACGACGATAAACGCGCGAATCGATCGAACTCGGCGCAATCATTTTTCTCGTCAACGTCGGTTGCTTTCGCGACGTTTCCACGCGTTTTCGTTGCGTTTAACGGCGCAGAAAAAAAATTTGTATCACAAAAACAATGAAAAAAAAAAAAAAAAAACGAACCAGCTGTATGTTTTAAAATTATTGTATCATGCACGGATGGATTGGTAAGATGAATCGCGATGTGAGATAATCGGGAAAATAAAGGCCGTCGATGGGCCGTTCGCGCGATTTTTCGATTGTACAATATTACAACGTCGTCGTCGAAACGATTGATGTAAAATCCGTCAAATCGTTCGGTCGCTACGAAAAAGAAAAACAACAAAAAACAAAAAAAAACACGATGAATCTTGTAAATAATGTAAATAATCGCATAAACGTGAGTGCGTGGCGAGCGTGCGTGAGTGCGAAGAAGAAGAAGCGAGAATAAAGCGTGGGAGGTAAAGTTTAAGACGATGCGGAAATAGGTATAAATTGAAATATACATAAGATATTATTATATATTATATATATATATATAAATAAAAATAAATATATATATGTGTATATATATATATATACATATATACATATACATATATATACGTGAACAAGAATTATATATATAAGATTATTATTATATATATATATTTACCTTGATAAGTGATAAAAGGCGCTCGCAGGGCCTCGCTCGAACGCCGATGTTGCTTTTTTTTTTTTTATTATTTATTTATCCCGTTTATTCAAACGGCGTCAGCCACGAGCGGTTCAAAATTTCGATTGTCCATTCTAGTTTGTTATTGTTTTCCGAATTTATACGTATTTTTTTTTATTATTGTTTCTTTTGGATTTTAATTATTTCTTTAAATTTTAATCGACGAGTTCTTAGGCTTGATAATTTATCGGTGAATTTTGTCGATCGAGAATCGTGTTTATGGCTGAGAAAATATCGGTGAAGCAACGTTCCCGTGTTTCGTTGAGACTCATCTTCCACGTGGCAATCCGTCTCAGTTTTTTTTTTTTTCGCATCCTTCCCGAATTTTGGCCCCTTAACGTTTCTCGAACGAAATTTCACGCTGGTCGTGGATTCTCGAGACGGATATAAATCGACACGGGCGTTCGAATAAAATCCACCCCGTGGTTATGCGTTTCGATATATCAATATATATATATATTAGGGTGTCCGTTATTTTCCGAAGTTCGATTTTTTTTGGCACGCCCTCTGGAAAAAACGATAAAAAAAAACAATGATTTGAAGCCTAGGTAGATCATTTAAAAATGATTTTGAAAAGTCTCGCACGGGCTGTGAATTTCCACGTATTTGCAACTTCAGAGCTCGTGCGAAAAGTGTTTGTACTTCATTTTTTAATTATCTCCGGCTCAACATTTTTGTTTTTTTGTGAAGTTTTTTTACGGGGATGACAAAAAAAATTGAAATTTGAAAAATTAACGGACACCCTAATGTAGATGATAAATGTATTTGTACGTTGAATCGTACGCGCGTAAACCCCGCCCAAGCCAAACTGCATTGAATCGAACGCGGGCTCGTGGTGATAACGTAAACGATTAAGTTCCTATTATATATCTAACCGATAATCGATTAGCCTCTGTCCGGTTCGTTAAACCAAACAAGGGACTTCCGGGTCATGAATTTCCAATCGATTCGAAGATTCCGCGTTCCGTGTTGCTCAATCGTCACCCGAGTATCATCATTTTCAATTTCATCTCGCCAAATTCATTCTCTCGATCTCTTTTAATTCGATCCAAAAATCGATGATTAATCCGCTCGTTCGGGGATCGATCGTATGGAAAATCGCGCATCGGTCGAGAGCGAGTTCCCGGCGACGCCGAGAAAAAAAAAAAAAAGAATAAAACCTAGGGCAGGAAAGACACAACACTGTACATTGTAAATAGTAGCTCAGATGAACGAAGATTTACAGAAAGACAGAGTTAAAGTTGCATCGAAAAATCTACGCCGTGGACGCACTGACGATTTTTTCCCGCGATCGAACGATCGGAACGACGCTGAGGACGCGAAAGATCCCAACAAATCCCGCAAATTCAACGACTAAACGATCGCGTTTTTTATTTATCGGAGATCCAACGCGCAACGCGTACTCCGCATTGGCGTAGCCATTAAAAAAAAAAAAACGATAAGCAGATTTTCAAAAATAAAAAATTAAAATGAGAGTTAAAAAAAATGTTTAATAAAGAATCATCGATCATGCACGAAATGCAAATCGAATCTCGTCCTCGCCCGTCCATCCTTCGATCGCTTCGAATCCGCGGCGTAATCTTTTAATAGATAAAACGAAAAGAAACAACAAAAAAAAATACAAAAAATACAAAAAAAAATTAAATAAAATCTTAGAAAAGTTGTAAGATGCACAGTGTATTATCTAAAGAGCGAATCGATCACTCGATTATTCCTTCCTACTTTGTGTAACGACCGCGTGAAAACAGAAGAAAGAATTTAAAAAAAAAAAAATGAAAAGTACTTTTTGACGCGCTTTTGCGCGAAGATTGAAAATTTGTCGTATTCGCGCAATTAAATCGGCGCGTCGAAAAGGTCGAAATATTCACGAACGCGCGTTTGAAAAAAGCGCCATATTGGTCCATCGATTCGAGATTCAAAATTGAACAATGTATAAAAATCTAGTCGTAAGCGGTCCGAAGATGCGGCGCGCGTAAACGAGTGGTCGAACGTTGTTTTAGCGGTGAAATTGTTTGCCACAAATGCGTTTTACCAGAATAATAACCACGGCGAAAACGTACACTGATAAATTAAAAAAAAATAACAACAAGAACGACAACAGCAGCAGCAACAACACAATATGAACAACTATCAAAAAGAAGAAGAAAAAAAAAACAATAAAGAGTATTATTCTATATATAACAATTGGAC
Source organism: Sussaba pulchella (assembly GCA_963971145.1). Lineage (NCBI taxonomy): Eukaryota > Metazoa > Arthropoda > Insecta > Hymenoptera > Ichneumonidae > Sussaba > Sussaba pulchella. The sequence goes on along the minus strand of OZ020170.1, from coordinate 15,464,182 downwards.
CTTTATTGCTCCGTCGTGGAGCTGACCTGAATTTTTCGCAATCCCGAGACTCGTCGGAGTTTTCATTCTTCCAAAACCTATCCTCCGGACCCTCGAAACTCGACGAATCAAGAAATCACGTCGTAAATAACATCTCACAAGTCGTGGAACGTTGAAAAAAAAAATCAAATTCAATTGTGTCGTTATTACATTAAATTCGCGTTTACGCGAAAGGACAGGAAAATAAATTGGGATACATCCATCTTGCCACGAAAAAGATAATTAACGATTGACCAAGATTATAAACTACTCCCTGGATGAATCTCATTCGGCGAGACAAACGTCCGGTTTTTTCAGCCGTCTCCATCGGATCTTTGAGCAGATACGTTCTTATACCGGGCCAATAATAAAACATGTATTCGTCCCAATTCAATTTTCGCAAATTGCTGTTGAACGATTTCGCGTCGCGCGGGCTCAAACGTTTCCAAATTTTTCGCATATTCGGTACTTGTATTCGCCAATTTCCATTCGTGTAAAACATCAACGAGTGAAGATTTTTCGTGAGAAGTATCCACGCGTTGACGACCCTGCGAACGAAACAAAAATTGATCGATTGGAAAATTTGGAAAAATTCGATTTAGATTTTTTTTTTTCGTGGGTTTTTTTTTCGCGTGCTTACTGCGGCTTTTCGCCTTTCATGAGAAGCGCGCCGTCTGCGAGTATAGCCGGTAAAAGATGCACGAGGATGTGGAGAAGCCAGAAGTGATAGATGCATTTTGGAAACGTCACCCAGCAACATCCCATCATCTTTACCGATCCTATGTCCGCGCCTCGAACCAAAGCTTTTCCGCAGAATTGTCGGAGACTTATCGGATTTTCCACGCTGCTACCGAAATTGTAAACGATCGCTTCCTTCTCGGCTGTCCTGCGTCGTTCGTTCAAACGGGAATTGATTATTTTGAAAAAAAAAAAAAAAAAACGCGATAATACGAACGAAAATAATTGTAAATTCGAGATGACGAAGAGTTGGAAAATTTGGACGGGTTACTGACTTGTTGACAACGACGTCCCACGTGCAGGTGATCAAGGCATTGGCGCACATGTCGACGGGTGTGAAATCGACCGGATGAATTCCGTGTGGAAGCGCGTGAAGGAAACCAATACCGGCACCGGCGACCATTCGAACGGGTCCGTTCATATTTCCACACCACGCTCGTATCGGCTCTTCGGACGTCGAAATTACTGTCGCAGAAGGAAATATCATTGTTTCAATGTCAATTACTTTTATGACGAGCTGTGCGTAAAAGTGCGCTTTTACGCTCACTTCGTTCGCGTCAAACCGCATTTACGCACCTTGTGACTTAAAAATTCGTACGATACTCGTACGAAAAACGTTTTCTGGCCTCGTGTGATTGCAACACTCGCCTTCGGCTCGTTCTGCAAACTCACACTCGTCAAAAAAATTTTTTTCGTACTAGTGTCATAATGTACTATTTATGACACGCTGTGCGTAAAAGTGCGGTTTTACGCACATTGTTACATAAAAATGTATACGATACTCGTACGAAAAACGTTTTCTGGACTCGTGCGATTGCAACACTCGCCTCCGGCTCGTTCGGCAAACTCACACTCGTCAGAAATTTTTTTTTTCGTACTAGTGTCATAATGTAGGCTATTATATAACGCAGCCGTGTTTTCCTTGATTTTCGGGGCGTGTTCGTGGAGGCTAAAGTAGGCGTTTTCACATCTCTCGACTGTTGTTATGGTAAACAGACCAATGAAACACACAAAAAAGTCCTGGTAAGATAATAGTCCGCGAGTCATCAATGTTCAGCGGTCAAAGAGCTTTTTTTGACAGTTTTTGCGGAACAAAAGACTGACGAGCAGGAAACATATTAGCTCATTCGATCTCCTGTCACATGGACTGACAGTATCATTGACATTGGGTCGTTGTGCTTAAAATTTTTCTTAAGACGGAAATATACTATTTAGATTCCATTTATTTTGAGAGATTGAAAATCGATCATTTAATCAATCTGCATCAGATCTATGTAAGGTTCGTGGACCACATTGAGGGGTAGAAGGGTTTCAATCCGGTGATTTGGGACGTTCGTTTCCATACAGACGGATGCGTACGAACATCGTTATTAATATACAATAACTTAAATTAACTTAATATCGATATAACGTCGACATAATTAAAAAAATTATCTACTCAGGATCGAAATCTTTGCTTTTTGTGATGCTTTTTTTAGCGGGAGGTAAAAAAAATCAAATTTGGGAAATAACGGACACCCCGATATGTATATGTACTCACTCGCGCTTGGCCTGAACACAGCGAGAGCGAAGTTAGCTTCCTTGCCACATTTTTCGATCAGGCTTTCGGCTATTGACTTTGTAAATGTATAATTGTTCGGCCATGGACCGCGAAACTGTTTCATCGCCTCCTCCTCGATGCCCCGAGGTGAGGCCTCGTCCACGGCGAGAATATCATCGAGCACGTTCATCTCAACCGGCGGAGGATAAAATTTGTCATCGAGGTGCTGCATGTGAGTGTTCGAATAGGCCGTCGACACGTAAACGAAACCCATCAATTTTTTACACTCCTTCGCCAATTCCAACATGAATCTCGTGCCGAATACATTCGTTCTTATCGATACTCTTATTTTCTCGTCGAATTTAACGTTCGAAGCGTTGTGATATATTATCGTTGTTTCTTCAATGAGCTTGGCTCTGCCCTCCGCTGATAATCCAAAATGTTCCTTCATCAAATCGCCTTCGACGAATTCTATTTTTTTTTGACAATCCGGAACTTCCTCTTTTAATCTGTCGAATAGCTGCGAACATGAGAGAACGCGTGATCAAGAAGAAATATTCAATCGGGAGATAATTGAATAGATTTGAAATTGATCGGATGGAATCGGTTTTTTCAAAATTGAATTGATAATTCATAAAATGATGTGAATTTCTTCAATGATTTCTGCGTTCTCGATTCTTGAGTGGACAACAAATTTTTGGGCTGAGAAAAGTTTTTTTTGGTTGCGTAAAATTCAAACTAAAGTTTTTTTTTTGTAAGCCTCTTCAGTGAAAGATAATCGAGACCGATTGATAAAAGAATTTTTCATGGAACATCAATGTCACTATCATTTAAGATTTTGAAAATTATAATTTTTCATGCCGTTTTGTTATTATTATTATTATTATTATTATTATTATTAATAATATTATTGTTATTATCATTGTTATTATTATTATTATTATATTAGCTCATAATTTAAATTACCAACCACATCGTTAAAGTATTGCTTCATTCGTTCGGCAGGCTCCTGCTTCTTCGCCCTGACCAAGAAATATATTTTCTTCAAACCGGGACAACTCCTGAGCAGTTTTTCCACCAAAACCTTTCCCACGTAACCCGTCGAACCCGTGAGAAAGACCGTTTGTCCAGCGAAGAACTCTTGAATCTCACTCGGATCGCCGGAATGATCGACGAATTCCAAATCATCGTTCAAACGCTTGTAAACTTCGTCCATCTTCTCGACAATACGCGATCAAAAACTATACAACTACTTCATCTCGTTATTTTTAATTATTCTTCCGTCGTTATTATACAATTACGAAACAACTGCGTTATTTTATTGCGTCGAGATTATTTGTTTCTTCTCTCGATTGTCGTCTCGTTGAATTTTCGTAACGATCGCCGCGGTGCCGAAGAACTTGCAGCCGCGATCAAAGACGAGGGACGAATAAAGCGAAGTCGCGAACTTTCTCACGGTTCTAGACTCATTCACGGACGTTTCATATTAATGAAATATTCATATTCAACGGCTGTGAATGGATTTTTGAACATTTCCATTTTCAATCGCGCACGTCCGGTTTTTTTAAACATGCTATTGATACAGTTCTTGGTATGCCATCATTTGCCTCCGGAAAAAATGCATCTACTTAATATTCACACAGGGTTCCGTGTATCGTCGATTTTGTTGATCAATTTCGAATAAAATTGACGAAATTTTTATTTATTCCGAAAATCATAATAGAAAATTATTTTTATCCATATCTTCGCAGTTATCACGACGAAAGTGTCGAATTCTCCACCGAAATAACGATAATGTACGATAAATAATGGATAAACAAAACGTTTATCAACGCAACTCTTCGAATTTTTCCAAAATCTATTCGCCAAGTCGAACACGAGTTTCCGTATAATTCGCCTCATATCGACCGCATTGAGCTCGACGAATATTCATTGATCCCGTATCTATTACATCGTCTTCGTGGCAGTGAAGTTACTCTTTGACCTTTTTTCTATTGACATCCGATCATTCATTCAATTAATCGTGTTTTTCGCTATCATCGGCATTTTTCCCAGCATGAAAAAAGTACATAAAGCTACGCATGCTCAATCCGCGATTAACTTCGTTATTTGGAGCGAAAGCGTCAAAAATTGAAAAATCAATTTAAAAAAATTACTCGACATCGTTGCTTGCAGAAACTTATCAATTAACAAAATCATTTCGGTTCATTGATCTCAAATAATCCAATGATGAGTTATGCAGGGTAGCGCAATAAAATTTTTTTTTTAGACGTCCGCGAAGATTCACCGTCAATTGCTCATTTGTTCATAAAAGCTAATGAAAATTTTATAGAATATTCGTCAAATGTTAGGTTATAGAGTAGTTATTATAGGAATAAATGTATATTAACTGTGTCGTCAAAAAAAATATCAAAAATATGCGTTTTTTTATATTGAATTAACCTTAACCCCCCCTTAAGCCAAAGAAGGACGACGGCGATTCGAGCTTGGCCAGCCTACGACGCCGAAAAGACGATCGGAGCAACAAGGCCACTGCTCTGAGAATCGACATAGAAGATTTCCGACCCCGGGAGTGACAGCCACTTACACATCGAAGCGCATCACTCCAAAACCGACAAAAGTTGAGTAGAATATTTAATTTGTGTGGCGAACGCCAAATGTGCACGAACTTATTAAATCCCTAACGAAACTTGCTTGCTTATTGTTTTGTGAACAATTTATATATGTGTGTGTGGGTGTGTGTGTGTGTGTGAAGGGAATTAAGGTACAAGTGAAATAAAATAAATAATATGGTATAGTAAATTCTATTAAAATTTAATGTTTCGTTCATTATAAAATAATGTTACTTTACAAAAACTTAGCTTCGCCGTTCGATGCTTAAATTAGCGGCGCGAAAAACACAGATCCGAGAGTTTAGCCAATTTCGCGGTAAATCGGAACGCGCCAGCCACGTTAATATCTCGCGATTAGTCGACTCCAAAAAAATAATCTGCCTTCCGATTATTCATCAGTTTCGTACAATCGGCGATTCATCAGCGAAATACGTACAGTTCACGCTCGTCGCGTACGATTTCGTGGGTCCCGTTGTATTCCCGTATTTCGTTACGATCGAATCCTCGATCGCGCAGCTCGCGTGCTTCAAAATTTCGATCTTCGTGTCGAAAATTTCCCCGCACTTGACGCAATTCGTCGTTTACGTTCGATGAATCTTCGCGTGTTTGAGCATATCATTTTTCTGCAAAAACGAACGATCGCTAATCTCACAAACGTAAGGCTTCGCACCCGTGTGAATTCTCTCGTGAACGTTCAACGCGCCTTTGCGGGTAAACGTTTTGTCGCAATAACGACAAACGTGCGGTCTCAAAGACGAATGAATCTTCGAGTGTTGACTCAAATTCCTCGAACAACGATAAATCATGCCGCAAATTTTGCAAACGTAAGGACGTTCGCCCCCGTGAATTCTCTCGTGCACGAGTTTAGCTTGTTCCGAGACGAAACCGTCGTCGCAAAATTGACACGCGTGCGGACGTTCGTTCGTATGTATGAATTTTTCGTGATATCTCAACGAATCTTTGTTGTCCAAATCCGCCATATTGGATCCGCTTATTTGAATTTCGAAATGTTGACATCATATTCGGATTCAGTGATACAAAAAATTTGTAGATACCAAGTTTCATGAAAATTCATTAATTTTTTGCGATTTCAATCCGCCATGTTGGATCCGCCATGTTGGATTTTGGAATTCCGATATCACTTTCGGAATCAGAGGCCGAAAAAACTTCAGGATGCCACATTTCAGGAAGATCGAAGAAGTCTTAATCGACTTTTTTTAAGATGCGGCTATAGCCGCGCTACCCATTCTTGGGCCACTTCGGTTGGCGCGGATATAGCCGCGCTCTACACGCAACGGGTTAAAAAAGCGCCATCGCATTAGACCATCAACTCGAAATTAAAAATTAAACAATATAAAACTCTAGTCGTAAGGGGTCCGAAGATGCGGCGCGCGTAACGAGTGGTCGAACGTTGTTTTAGCGGTGGAATTGTTCGCCACAAATGCGTTTTACCAGAATAATCACCACGGCGAAACGTACACTGATAAATTAAAAAAATAACAACAAGAACGACAACAGCAGCAGCAGCAACACAATATGAACGACTATTAAAACGAAAAAAAAAAAAAACAATAAAGAGTATTATTCTATATATAACAATTGGGCCTTTATTGCTCCATCGTGGAGCTGACCTGAACATTTCGTAATCCCGAGACTCGCCAGAGTTTTCATTTTTCCATAACCTATCCTACGGACCCTCGAAACTCGACGAATCAAGGAATCAGGTCGTAAATAACATCTCACAAGTCGTGGAACGTTGACAAAAAAAATCAAATTCAATTGTATCGTTATTACATAAAATTCGCTTTTACGCGAAAGGACAGGAGAACAAATTGGGATACATCCATCTTGCCACGAAAAAGATAATCAACGCTTGAACGACATTATAAATTACTTTCTGGATGACTCTCATTCGGCGAAACGAACGTCCGGCTTTTTCGGCCGTTTCCATCGGATCTTTGAGCAGATACGTTCTTAGACCCGCCCAATAATAAATCATGTATTCGGGCCAATTCAATTCTTGCAAATTGCTGTTGAACAATTTCGCGTCGCGCGGGTTCAAACGTTTCCAAATTTTTCGCATATTCGGAACTTGTATTCGCCAATTTCCGTTAACGTAAAAAATCAAGTAGTGAAGATTTTTCGTGAGAAGTTTCCACGCGTTGACGACCCTGCGAACAAAACAAAAATTGATCGGGTGGGTAATTTGAAAAATTCGAGCTTGCAGTGGGGTAATTTTTTTTTGGTGGGGTTTTTTTTGCGTGCTTACTGCGGCTTTTCGCCTTTCACGAGGAGCACGCCGTCTGCGAGAATAGCCGGTAGGAGATGCAGGAGGATGTGGAGAAACCAGTAGTAATAGATGCATTTTGGAAACATCACCCAACAACCTCCCATCGTCTTTGTCGTTCCTATGTCCTGGCCTCGTTCGAACATTTGTTCGCAGAATTGTCGGAGACTTATCTGATTTTCCACGCTGCTGGTGTAATTGTAAACGACCGCTTCCTTCTCTTCTCTCCTGCGTCGTTCGTGAAAACGGGAAAATTATTATTTTGGTGAAAAACGCGATACAAACGGAACGAAAGGGTGCAAAGCCGAACCTTGCACATTGATTTCTCATAATTTTAGACATTTTTCAGAGCTTTCTCTACAAGGATTTATGCGTCGATCAATCTTGGCTTCCTCATAGAGGAAGCTTCGAGAGATGTGTAAAATTAAGAGGAAGCAATATGCAACGTTCGACTTTGCTCCCTTGTTTTCATACTAAGTCCGTTCGTAAACCTATCCATGAATTTATAATTTTGTTGGGGAAATTTAATGCTCTACAAAAAAGGTTTCCCGTTAAATTTTCGTGAATCTCATATTTATCACGTAATTAGCAAAAAACTGGCTTTATTATTTTCAAAAATCAATCATTATGTTCAAAACAGGAATTTGACGTTAAAGAACTGGAATTAATTCTTTGTAGAGCATTGAATTTCCTACAAAACTATTAGACAACATTTTTTTATCATGTATAGTTTTGAAGTAATAAAAAATGTTCCCAACAAAATTCCACATGCATTCATATTTCCATATGAAAATTCGATTGCTCGGTGGAACACGTCTACATGAAAATCTGGAAAAAAAAAATGTTTCCACGAAAACAAAGCTTCTCCTTAGGAAGCAAATATTGTAAATTCGAGATGACGAAGAGTTGGAAAATTTGGACGGGTTACTGACTTGTTGACAATGGAGTCCCACGTGCAGGTGATCAAGGCATTGGTGCACATGTCGGCGGGTACTAAATCGACCGGATAAATGCCGTATGGAAGCGCGTGAAGGAAACCAATGGCGGCACCGACGACTACTCCAACGGGTCCGTTCATGTTTGCGCACCACGCTCGTATCGGCTCTTCGTTCGTCGAAATTACTGTCGCAGAAGGAAAAATTATTGTTTCGATGTCAATTACTTTTTTTTCATGAGCGATGAATCTACGAAAGAGGTTTCTTTATTTATCGCAGCTAAAGTTCGCGAAGGTGAGGAGACGGCGTATAAAGAATCGTTCAAAAGAAAATTAGGGAAGTCCTAGGACCCGAAAGATACTTTTGAAAAATCGTGGACCGCATCGGGAGGTAGAAGGGTTTTAGTCCGGTGATTTGGGACGTCCCTTTCCATACAAAAGATTGCATACGAATATATTTATCAATATATATATAATTCAATATCAATCTAAAGTCGATATAATCGAAAAATGGTCTAGTCAGGCTCAAAATCTTTATTTTTCGGGAAGCTTTTTTCCAGGGAAAGAGCGAAAAAAATTCATATTCGGGAAATAACGAACACCCTGATACGTATATATACTTACTGTATATACTTACGTATATATTCCCATCACTATTTCATAACAAAATATTTACCTTAACTTTGTAAAAAAAACTCGCCAAGTACTGCTGTGATTTTAGTTTTAATTCGATTTTATGAATTTCTGAAATCTCGAATTAATATCGACGCTTACTGGTTACCATTTTTCAAAATAAACCAAGGCATAATTTAATTTTGACATAACACACGATTACTCATGTGGCGATAATCAACATGTTCCTGATAAACATACATGTTTCCAATTGTTCAATTGCTCTCGGAAAAATGTATTTGTCACGATTTTTTACACATTGTGTTTTTTGGGGGAGGATATATACTTACTGACGCTCGGCCTGAACACAGCGAGAGCGAAATTAGCTTCCTTGCCGCATTTTTCTATCAGGCTTTCGGCTATCGACTTCGTAAATGCATAATTGTTCGGCCATGGACCGCGAAACTGTTTCATCGCCTCCTCATCGATGCCCCGAGGTGAGGCCTCGTCCACGGCGAGAATATCATCGACCACGTTCATCTCAACCGGCGGAGGATAAAATTTGTCATCGATCACCTGCATGTGAGTGTGCGAAAAGGCCGTCGACACGTAAACGAAACCCAACAATTTTTTACACTCCTTCGCCAATTCCAACATGAATCTCGTACCGAATACATTCGTTCTTATCGACACTTTTATTTTCTCGTCGAATTTAACGTTCGAAGCGTTGTGATATATTATCGTTGTTTCTTCAATGAGCTTGGCTCTGCCCTCCGCTGATAATCCCAAATGTTCCTTCATCAAATCGCCTTCGACGAATTCTATTTTTTTTTGACAATCCGGAACTTCTTCTTTCAATCTGTCGAACAGCTGCGAACATGAGAGAACGCGTGATCAAGAAAAAATATTAAATCGTGAGCAATTATTTCTGAGCTCTCGATTTTTTAGTGGATAACAAATTTTTGGGCTAAGAATTTTTTTCTTTTTCAGTCGAGTAAAATTCAAACTAAATTCATTTTTTTTTTATAAACATCTTCGATTAAAGATAATCGAAACCGGTTGATATAAGCATTTTTCATAGAACATAAATGTTACTATAATTGGAGATAATAAAATACAATATATATAATTTATATATAATTACATTGCAATTATATTTATAATATATATTATTATTATATTTATGATTTTCATATAATATATGGGGTATTCCTGGAGATTTCGGCAACTTCGGACAGTTGGGTCAACATTTTTGCCCCCCCAATTTTTTTCATTAATATGTGTCGAAAAAATTCAAAAATTAAGGGTGCACTTTTTGTTCTATTTAACTTTTAATTTTGAATTGTTTATAAGTCATTTTCTGAATTTGTGCAACATTATGGTAGATGTTCTCATTGTATACAGCGTTCAAAAACGAAAAAACAACAACCGTGGTTTTCGAAGTTATCACTAACCGTTGCTGAGATATATCGATTTGAATGACCGAGTTTGGTCGATAGTTCAAAAACTTCATTTGACTGTAACTCAAAAGCGGGGGCTCTTATCAATATCACATTTACATATAACTAAAAATATAACATAAAAACTCTTATTATTATTATGATTATTATTATCTCATAATTAAAATTACCAACCAAATCGTTAAAGTATTGCTTCATACGTTCGGCGGGCATCTGTTTCTTCGCCCTGACCAAGAAATATATTTTCTTCAAACCGGGACAACTCCTGAGCAATTTTTCCACCAAAAGCTTTCCCACGTAACCCGTCGAACCCGTGAGAAAGACCGTTTGTCCAGCGAAGAACTCTTGAATCTCACTCGGATCGCCGGAATGATCGACGAATTCCGTATCATCGTTCAAACGCTTGTAAACTTCGTCCATCTTCTCGACAATACGCGATCTAAAACTATGTAACTACTTTATTTCGTTATTTTTAATTATTCTTCCGTCGTTATTATAAAATTACTAAACAACTGCGTTATTTTATTGCGTCGAGATTATTTGTTTCTTCTCTCGATTGTCGTCTCGTTGAATCTTCGAAACGATCGCCGCGGTGCCGAAGAACTTGCAGCCGCGATCAAAGACGAAATACGAAGAAAGCGAAGTCGCGAGCTTTCTGACGTTTCAATCGAACTGTCTTCGTTCGCCCTCCAACGGACATTTTCCCCTCCTCGTACGTACCTAACCAGACTCATTCACTGACGTTTCATATTTATGAAATATTCATAATCAACGTCTGTTAATGGATTATTGAACATTTCCATTTTCAATCGCGCACGTCCGGTTTTATAAACATGCTATTGGCATAGTTCTGGGTATCACATAATTTGACTCCAGAAAAAAATGCATCTACTTAATTTTCACACAGGGTTCCGTGTATTCGTCGATTTTGTTGATTAATTTCGAATAAAATTGACAAAATTTTTATTTATTCCGAAAATCATAATTGAAAATTATTTTTATCCATATCTTCGCAGTTATCACGACGGAAATGTCAAATTCTCCACCGAAATAACGATAATACACGATAAATAATGGATTAAAAAAAACGTTTATCAACGCAACTCTTCGAATTTTTCCAAAATCTATTCGCCAAGTCGAACACGAGTTTTCGTATAATTCGTCTCGCATCGACCGCATTGAGCTCGATGAATATTCATTGATTCCGTATCTATTACATCGTCTTGGTGGCAGTGAAGTTACTTCCTTTGACCTTTTTTCTATTGAAATCCGACCATTCATTCAATTCATCGTGTTTTTCGCAATCATCGGCATTTTTCCCAGCATTAAAAAAAAAAAAAATGTAAGATCGAGATCGATTGTCGATAAGTGAGCGATGGAGATCGATGGTCAGGAATACATAAAGTGGGGATGAGCGAGCTACGCATGCTCAATCCGCGATTAGGCTTCGTTATTTGGAGTTAAACCGGAATCGCCTTCTTGCTCCTTGGAACATCGTCGTGACAACTTCGAAAGCTCGTGGTCGGGTGCTGACGATCTGGACTTGACCTCATCGTCACACGAATTTTCATATTAAGGGGAGGGTAAGGTTAATTCGATATAAAAAAAGCATGGTTATGATAATTTTTTTTTTTTTTACGACATAGTTAATATACATTTATTTCTATAATAACTACTCAATAACGGAACATTTAAAGAATATTTTATAAAATGTTCATTAAATTTTATGCACAAATGAGCAATTGACGGTGAATCTTCGCGGACGTCTCAAAAAAAAGTTTTATTACACTACCCCGCATAACTCATCATTGGATTATCTGATACCAAAAAACCAAAATGATTTTATTAGGTGATACGTTTCTGCATGTAATGACGTCCAGTTTTTTTTTTTAATTTTATCGTATTTCAAAATGGCAACATTTTCAATTTTTTTCGATAAAAAATCAGTATTTAGACTTCTAAGTGCTGTGAAAAATTGAAAAATCAATTTTTTTTTAAATATTCGACGTCATTACTTGCAGAAACTTATTACCTGACAAAATCATTTTGATTTTTTGATCTCAGATAATCCAATGATGAGTTATGAGGGGCACCGCAATAAAACTTTTTTTTTTAAACGTCCGCGGAGATTCACCGTCAATGGCTCATTTGTTCATAAAAGTTAATGAAACTTTTATAGAATATTCTTCAAACGTTACGTTATTGAGTAGTTACTACAAAAATAAATGTATATGCGGTATTCCTGGGGATTTCGGCGACTTCGGACAGTTGGGTCAAAATTTTTGCCCCCCAATTTTTCACATTAATATGTGTCGAAAATGAAGAGACGTATTTCGGCGTTTCTCATTTTGAGCTCCCGTTTTTGAGATGCAGTCAAATGAAGTTGTTGAACTAGCGACCACACTCGGTCATTCAAATCCATATATCTCAGCACCGGTTAGTGATAACTTGAAAAACAACAGGTCTTTTTTTTCGTTTTTGAACGCTCAATACAATGAGAACATTTACGATTATATTGCACAAATTCAACAATTATTTATAAACAATTCAAAATTAAACTTCAAGTAAAACAAAAAATAAACCCTTAATTTTTGAAATTTTTTTTGTTTTTAATTCCTCAAACGAAAACGAAAATTTAGCCACCTTGAACTTTTTTGGCCGACGCTTCGTTCGGAAGTTATAGCTTTTTTTGTCATAAAAAAACCCGTAAATATATACCCGGGTGTTAAGAAAAAAAGCTATAACTTCCGAACGAAGCGTCGGCCCAAAGAGTTCGGGGTGGCTAAATTTTCGTTTTCGTTAAAGGAATCTGAAAAAAAAAAATTTCAATAATTAAAGGTACTTTTTTTTCACGCAATTTTTTACTAATAAAATACGTATATTTACGGATTTTTCATGACAAAAAAAGCTATAACTTCCGAACGAAGCGTCGGCCAAACAAGTTCAAGGTGGCTAAATTTTCGTTTTCGTTTGAGGAATTAAAAACAAAAAAAATTTTTTAAATTAAGGGTTTAGTTTTTGTTTTACTTGAAGTTTAATTCTGAATTGTTCATAAATACTTGTTGAATTTGTGCAACATTATCGTAGATGTTTTCATTGTATTGAGCGTTAAAGAACGAAAAAAAGACCCCATATAAACTGTGTCGTCAAAAAAAATTATAAAAAATATGCGTTTTTTTATATTGAAATACCGCCCCTAAGCGAAAGAAGGACGACGGCGATTCGGGCTTGGCCAGCCTACGACGCCGAAAAGACGGTCGGAGCAAGAAGGCCACTGCTCCGAGAATCAACATAGAAGATTTCCGACCCAGGGAGTGACAGCCACTTACACATCGAAGCGCATCACTCCAAAACCGACAAAAGTTGAGTAGAATATTTAATTTGTTCGGCGAACGCCAAATGTGCACGAACTTATTCAATCCCTAACAAAACTTGCTTGCTTATTGTCTTGTGAACAATTTATATATGTGTGTGTGTGAAGGGAATTAAGGTACAAGTAAAATAAAATAAATAATATGGTATAGTAAATTCTATTAAAATTTAATGTTTCGTTCATGATAAAATAATGTTACTTCACACAAACTTAGCTTCGCCGTTCGATGCTCAAATTAGCGGTGCGAAAAACAAAGATCCGAGTGTCTAGTCAATTTCGCGGAAAATCGGAACGCGCCAGCCACGAAAATATCTCGCGATTAGTCGACTCCAAAAAAAAAATCTGCCCTCCGATTATTCATCAATTTCGTACAATCGGCGATTCATCAGCGAAATCCGTACAGTTCACGCTCGTCGCGTACGATTTCGTGGGTCCCGTTGTATTCCCGTATTTCGTTACGATCGAATCTTCGATCGCGCAGCTCGCGTGCTTCAAAATTTCGATCTTCGTGTCGAAAATTTCCCCGCACTTGACGCAATTCGTCGTTTTCGTTCGATGAATCTTCGCGTGTTTGAGCATATCATTTTTCTGCGAAAACGAACGATCGCAAATCTCACAAACGTAAGGCTTCGCGCCCGTGTGAATTCTCTCGTGACCGTTCAACGCACCTTTGCGCGTAAACGTTTTGTCGCAATAACGACAAACGTGCGGTCTCAAAGACGAATGAATCTTCGAGTGTTGACTCAAATTGCTCGAACAACGATAACTCAAGCCGCAAATTTTGCAAACGTAAGGACGTTCGCCCGTGTGAATTCTCTCGCGCACGAGTTTAGCTTCTTTCGAGACGAAACCGTGGTCGCAAAATTGACAAGCGTGCGGACGTTCGTTCGTGTGCATGGATTTTTCGTGATATCTCAACGAATTTTTGTTGGCCAATTTTTTTCCGCACTTGTCGCATTCGAATCTCCGACGATCGTCGTTGTGCGTATTTTCGTGGGTCAGAAGAATGGCTCGTTTTGAAAATAATTTGTCGCAAATTTTGCATCGCCACACGATTTTTTTGGCGGTACGAAGTTTTATGCTCTCGATTATGCCCTCGTTTGTTGTGTCGCTTTCGGTGGTTATTTAATTCGCTTATTGATTTGCATTTGTGATCGCAAACCTGAAACATGATTCGGTGGAACGGGTGAATTGAGTTGGAATTGCTTTGGATGGTGAATTTTATTCCTTTGTTTTGAATTTTGGCGACGGACGAGCATGAATAAAAAAACGACTTCTTTTTTTTTTATTACGTTCGCTGGTCCATATCCTCGGTGTATCCTCTTGAAGAAACATGAACTCCCTTAAGAGAATATGGACCAGCGATCGTAATAAAAATTGAAAAAAATAAGTACATTGCGTATCAAGGGCGGAAAGTAAGCGATTTCGCCGGGTGTGAAGTTGCCGCCCGAGCGGAGCGAAGGTGGCGCCACACGAGGGGAAACCGCCTCCCGCCCGTGGTGCACACGATACTTTTTGTCCTACCCTTGTTGAAAACAAAGGGATTTACGCATGTGTTACGGGAGCAACGTGACCCATTTCAGTCAAAAGGCGACGTCGCATGCGCACGCCGGCAGCGGGCGAACAAATTTATTCTCGCCCGATAGTAGCGGGCGGAAAAGAATTTTCGGTATTTTGATAATTTTTGTAATTTTTGACACTTATCGTACTGAGCGGTCAGCCCTCGAATAACAATTCCCCAAAGCCGTTGGGCCGGATGGTCAGAAGTTTAAGAGAAAATCGACTTTGAAATATTCGAGCCAGACTAGTAAACGGAGAGTCACCGGTTCGATTCCTGACGTGGGAAACTTTTTTTTTTTTTTTCATTTATTTCAATTTTCCCTAATACGCTTACCCACGTAATTTACGTGTAAAATTGTTTGAATTTATGCCTGTTGACTAAAAATATTTATGATAAATTTCAATTTGGTACAAAAATGAGCACGTTGAAACGGTTGAAAATTTGTCGTATTCGTGATTAAATCGGGGAGGGGTCGGAAGATAAAAGGTCGGATATTCATGAACGTGCGTTGAAAAAGCTCGATCGCGTTAGACCATCTACTCAAGATTCAAAATTAAACAATATAAAACTCTAATCGTAAGCGGTCCGAAGATGCGGCGCGCGTAAACGAGTGGTCGAACGTTGTTTCAGCGTTGGAATTGTTTACCACAAATGCGTTTTACCAGAATAATCACCACGGCGAAACGTACACTGATAAATTAAAAAAATAACAACAAGAATAACAACAGCAGCAGCAACAACGCAATATGAACAACTATAAAAAAGAAGAAAAAAAAACAATAGAGTATAGAATATTATTCTATTTACAACAATTGGACTGTTATTGCTCCGTCGTTGAGCCGACCTGAATATTTCGTAATCCCGAGACTCGTCAGAGTTTTCATTTTTCCATAACCTATCCTACGGACCCTCGAAACTCGACGAATCAAGGAATCAGGTCGTAAATAACATCTCACAAGTCGTGGAACGTTGAAAAAAAAAATCAAATTCAATTGTATCGTTATTACATAAAATTCGCTTTTACGCGAAAGGACAGGAGAACAAATTGGGATACATCCATCTTGCCACGAAAAAGATAATCAACGCTTGAACGAGATTATAAATTACTGTCTGAATGAATCTCATTCGGCGAAACGAACGTCCGGCTTTTTCGGCCGTCTCCATCGGATCTTTGAGCAGATACGTTCTCAGACCCGCCCAATAATAAATCATGTATTCGGGCCAATTCAATTCTTGCAAATTGCTGTTGAACAATTTCGCGTCTCGCGGGTTCAAACGTTTCCAAATTTTTCGCATATTCGGAACTTGTATTCGCCAATTTCCGTTGACGTAAAACATCAACGAGTGAAGATTTTTCGTGAGAAGTTTCCACGCGTTGACGACCCTGCGAACAAAAAGAAAAATTGATCGAATGGGAAATTTGAAAAATTCGAGTTTGTGGCGGGGTGGATTTTTTTTGTTGGGGGTTTTTTTTTTGCGTGCTTACTGCGGCTTTTGGCCTTTCATGAGGAGCACGCCGTCCGCGAGAATAGCCGGTAGGAGATGCAGGAGGATGTGGAGAAACCAGTAGTAATAGATGCATTTTGGAAACATCACCCAACAACCTCCCATCATCTTCGTCGTTCCTATGTCCTGGCCTCGTTCGAACATTTGTTCGCAGAATTGACGGAGACTTATCGGATTTTCCACGCTGCTGGCGTAATTGTAAACGATCGCTTCCTTCTCTTCTCTTCTGCGTCGTTCGTGAAAACGGGAAAATTATTATTCAAATAAAAAGAGGAGATAATACGAACGGAAAAAAACGGTGCAAAGTCGAACGTTGCACATTGGTTCCTCATAATTTTAGACATTTTCCAGAGCTTCCTCTATAAGGAACAATTATGAGGAACCAATGTGCAACGTTCGACTTTGCACCCTTGTTTTCATCCAAAATCCGCTCGTAAATCTATCTAGTCCGGAATAAATATATGGCAATTTCCCCGGCAAATCTAAAAAATTGAAAATCGCATAGAATCTGAACGTCTGGATGGATTTTGCCGAAATTCAACACGAAACATCTTTCGATAATTGTGCAACTTTGTATCATATTTTGTTGAAAATTCGATTGCTCGGTGGGGTGGGAAAGCGTCTACATGAAAATCTGGGAAAAAAAAATGTTTCCACGAAAACAAAGCTTCTCCTGAGGAAGCAAATATTGTAAATTCGAGATGACGAAGAGTTGGAAAATTTGGACGGGTTACTGACTTGTTGACAATGGAGTCCCACGTGCAGGTGATCAAGGCATTGGTGCACATGTCGGCGGGTGTGAAATCGACCGGATAAATGCCGTAAGGAAGCGCGTGAAGGAAACCAATGGCGGCACCGACGACTACTCCAACGGGTCCGTTCATGTTTGCGCACCACGCTTGTATCGGCTCTCCTTTCGTCGAAATTACTGTCGCGGAAGGAAAAATTATTGTTTCGATGTCAATTACTTTTTTTTTCATGAGCGATGAATCTACGAAAGAGGTTTCTTTATTTATCGCAGCTAAAGTTCGCGAAGGTGAGGAGACGGCGTATAAAGAATCGTTCAAAAGAAAATTAGGGAAGTCCTAGGACCCGAAAGATACTTTTAAAAAATCGTGGATCGCATGGGGGGGTAGAAGGGTTCCAATCCGGTGGTTTTGGGACGTCCCTATCCATACAGACGGAGGCATACGAACCTATTCATTAATATGTATAAAAATCGTCTACTCAGGCTCAAAATCTTTATTTATCGTAAATTTTTTTCCAAGGAAAGAGCGAAAAAAAATCGAAAATAAATAACGAACACTCTAATACGTTTATAGTATACTTACGGACACTTGGTCTGAACACAGCGATATTATAACAAATTGTCTGCCTCAATTTCGTAAAAATAGAACTATGCAAACTACATATGCCCATCACTATTTCATAACAAAATATCTGCCTCCACTTTGTAAAAATAGAACTATGCGAACTATATATTTCCATCGCTATTTCATAACAAAATATGTACCTTGACTTTGTAAAAAAAAACTCGCCAAGTGCTGCTGTGATTTTAGTTTCAATTAGATTTTATGAATTTCTGAAATCTCGAATTAATATCGACGCTTACTGGTTACCATTTTTCAAAATAAACCAAGGCATAATTTAATTTTTAACATAACACACGATTCTTCATGTGGTGATAATCAACATGTTCCTGATAAACATACGTTTCCAGTTGATATTTAAAATTTTTGCACGTGTTCAATTGTTCTCGGGTAATTGTACTTGTCTCGATTTTTTACACATTGTGTGTTTTTTGGGGGGGGATATATATACTTACTGATACTCGGCCTGAACACAGCGAGAGCAAAATTAGCTTCCTTGCCGCATTTTTCGATCAAGCTTTCGGCTATCGACTTCGTAAATGCATAATTGTTCGGCCATGGACCGCGAAACTGTTTCATCGCTTCCTCATCGATGCCCCGAGGTGAGGCCTCGTCCACGGCGAGAATATCATCGAGCACGTTCATCTCAACCGGCGGAGGATAAAATTTGTCATCGATCTGCTGCATGTGAGTGTGCGAAAAGGCCGTCGACACGTAAACGAAACCCAACAATTTTTTACACTCCTTCGCCAATTCCAACATGAATCTCGTGGCGAATACATTCGTTCTTATCGACACTTTTATTTTCTCGTCGAATTTAACGTTCGAAGCGTTGTGATATATTATCGTTGTTTCTTCGATGAGCTTGGCTCTGTCATTCGGCGATAATCCCAAATGGTCCTTTATCAAATCGCCTTCGACGAATGCTATTTTTTTTTTACAATCCGGAACTTCCTCTTTCAATCTGTCGAATAGCTGCGAACATGAGAGAACGCGTGATCAAGAAGAAAATATTAAATCGTGAGATAATTGAATGGATTTGGAATTGATCGGTTGAAATCGGTTGTTACAAAATTGTTTCGATAATTCAGAAAATCGTGTAAATTTTTTCAATTATTTCTAAGTTCTCGATTCTTGAGTGGGCAACTGATTCTTGGGCTGAGACAAGTTTTTTTTCGGTTGAGTAAAATTCAAACTAAAGTCTTTTTTTTTGTAAGACTCTTTGGTGAAAGATAATCGAAGCCTATTGATAAAAGAATTTTTCATAGAACATAAATGTCACTATCATTTGAGATAATAAAAATTGTGATTTTTCATGCGGTTTTGTTATTATTATCATTATTATTATTATTATTAGGAGACGCAGTGTTTTTCTGTTTTTTTCTGCGTTCTTCCGATGGTTCGGAACCCACGGTCACTAAAACTGTAGGGCCAGTGATACATTAACCATGTCAACGTATCACTATAAGGATTTTTAGGATTGGAAATTATATGTGTATCAACAGGAGCTTGTAAAAAACTTCTAAGAAAGTTGTACAAGTAAAATTCATACTACTTATTATTGTTATTATTATTATTATTATTATTATTATTATTATTATAATTATAATTATAATTATTATTATTATTATAATTATTATAATTATTATTATTATTATTATTATTATTATTATTATTATTATTATTATTATTATTATTATTATTATTATTATTATTATTATTATTATTATTATTATTATTATTATTATTATTATTATTATTATTATTATTATTATTATTATTATTATTATTGTTATTATTATTATTATTATTATTATTATTATTATTATTATTATTATTATTATTATTATTATTATTATTATTATTATTATTATTATTATTATTATTATTATTATTATTATTATTATTATTATTATTATTATTATTATTATTATTATTATTATTATTATTATTATTATTATTATTATTATTATTATTATTATTATTATTATTATTATTATTATTATTATTATTATTATTATTATTATTATTATTATTATTATTATTATTATTATTATTATTATTATTATTATTTTCATTATTATCATTATTATTTTCATTATTATATTAGCTCATAATTTAAATTACCAACCAAATCGTCGAAGTATTTCTTCATTCGTTCGGCGGGCGTCTGTTTCTTCGCCCTGACCAAGAAATATATTTTCTTCAAATCGGGACAACTCCTGAGTAATTTTTCCACCAAAACCTTTCCCACGTAACCCGTCGAACCCGTGAGAAAGATCGTTTGTCCAGCGAAGAACTCTTGAATCTCACTCGGATCGCCGGAATGATCGACGAATTCCAAATCATCGTTCAAACGCTTGTAAACTTCGTCCATCTTCTCGACGATACGCGATCAAAAACTATACAACTACTTTATTTCGTTATTTTTAATTATTCTTCCGTCGTTATTATAAAATTACTAAACAACTCCGTTATTTTATCGCGTCGAGATTATTTGTTTCTTCTCTCGATTGTCGTCTCGTTGAATCTTCGAAACGATCGCCGCGGTGCCGAAGAACTTGCAGCCGCGATCAAAGACGAGTGACGAATAAAGCGAATTCGCGAACTTTCTCACCTTTCTATCGAACCGCTTTCGTTCGCCCTCCGACGGACATTTGCCCCTTCTCGTACGTTTCCGAACAACCTCATCCTCCGACGTTTCATATTTATGAAATATCAACGTGATATCGGCAATAATCCAACGTCTGTGAATGATTTTTTCGACATTTCCATTTTAAATCGCTCACGTCCGGTTTTTTTGTTTTTATTTTTTTCAACGTGCTATTGAAACACTTTCTCCTTTGTCCATCGTTTTGCCCGTAACGTGGAAAGTTCAAACGAACGAACGAGAAAAATATTTTCTTTTCGAACGATTCCAGAAAGTTCATTTTTGATTTTTTCGATGTGAAAATCGTGTTTTTTTCGGCAGTGCTGTGAGGATTTGCGGTATAATTACTTTTTTTTATGGTTCGACCAGATGGACGGACTCGATGCGATAGTCGGTGGAATTGATTAGTGAAATTGCCTCGTAATTATCGGGCCGAAGGTGCTTCTCACGCGTCGCAATGTTTTTTCGTACGCTATTGCGTTAAAATTGCGCAATTTACAACCTCGGAGATATTTCAACGGCTTCGACAATCGTCAATATTTCCTCATGATTTCCTCTGCTTTCGGAAAAAAATGCATCCACTTAATTCTTAAACAAATTTCCGTAGGTTTTGTCGTCTAATTTCGGATAAAGTTGACGAAATTTTTATTTATTTCGAAAATAATAATGTAAAATCATTTTTATTCGTATCTTCGCAATTATTACGACGAAAATTTCCAATTGTCCGTCGAAATAACGATAATATACGATAAATAATGGATTAAAAAAAAACGTTGACCAACTCTTCGAACTTTCCCAAAATCTATTCGCCGAAGTCGAACACGAGTTTTCGTATAATTCGCCTCATAACGATCGCATTGAGCTCGATGAATATTCATCGATTCCGCATCTATTAAGTCGTCTTCGTCGCCGTTGAGGTTACTTCGTTATGACCCGCTTTCTATTGAAATCCGATTATTCGTCAAATTAAATCGTGTTTTTCGCAATCATCGACATTTTTCCCCGCATGAAAAAATAATTCAACCGTTCGACGTTGAAATTCGCGGTGCGAAAAACAAAGATCCGAGAGTCTAACGTTGCTTGGAAAATCGTTACGTGCCAAACACGAAAATATCTCGCGATTTATCGACTACAAAAAATCTATCTGCCCTCGGATTATTCATTAATTTCGTCCAATCGACGATTCCTCGACGATATTCGAACGATTCACGCTCGTCCCGTACGATTCCGTGGTCTTTTTTGCATTCCCACATTTCCTCACGATCGAATCTTCGATCGAGCAGCCCGCGTGCGATTCCAAGTGTTGCAAAATTTCGGTCTTCGTGTCGAAAATTTTTCCGCACTCGTCGCAATTCGTCGTTTTCGTTCGATGAATCTTCGCGTGTTTGAGCATATCATTTTTTTGCGAAAACGAACGATCGCAAATCTCACAAACGTAAGGCTTCGCACCCGTGTGAATTCTCTCGTGAACGTTTAACGCACCTTTGCGCGTAAACGTTTTGTCGCAATAACGACAAACGTGCGGTCTCAATGACGAATGAATCTTCGAGTGTTGACTCAAATTGCTCGAACAACGATAACTCATGCCGCAAATTTTGCAAACGTAAGGACGTTCGCCCGTGTGAATTCTCTCGTGCACGAGTTTAGCTTCTTTCGAGACGAAACCGTGGTCGCAAAATTGACAAGCGTGCGAACGTTCGTTCGTGTGCATGGATTTTTCGTGATATCTCAAAGAATTTTTGTTGGCCAATTTTTTTCCGCACTTTTCGCATTCGAATCTCCGACGTTCGTCGTTGTGCGTATTTTCGTGGGTCAGAAGAATGGCACGTTTTGAAAATAATTTGTCGCAAATTTTGCATCGCCACACGATTTTTTTGGCGTTGCGAAGTTTTATGCTTTCGATTATTTCGTCGTTGGTGTGTTGCTTTCGGTGGATCTTTAATTCGCTCATTGATTTGCATTTGAGATCGCAAACCTGAAACATGATTCGGTGAAACGTGTGAATTGGGTTGGAATTGCTTTGGACGGTGAATTTTTATTCGTTTGTTGGGAATTTTGGCGAGGGACGAGTTTGATTTGGGAAATGTCTTTTTTGCTTTTTTATTACGATCGATGGTTGATATTCTCGGTGTATTTTCTTGGTGAAACATGGACCTGTTCGAGAGAATACACCGAGAATATGGACCGACGATCGTAATAAAAATAATAAGCCATTGCTTTTCTGTATTTTCAATTTTGGCGCCGGACCATAAATTAAAAAAAGTTCTCTTCTTTTTTTTAATCACGATCGCTGGTCCATATTCTCGGTGTATTCTCTCAAAGATACATAAACGTCTTCAAGAGAACACACCAAGAATATGGACCAGCGATCATAATAAAAATATAATCCATCGTTTTCCCTTTATTTTGAATTTTGTCGCCTGACCATAAATAAATAAAAGTTCTCTTCTTTTTCTCATCACGATCGCTGGTCCATATTCTCGCCGTATCCTCTCAAAAATAACATGAACTTCCTCAAGAAAATATCCCGAAAATACGGACCAGCGATCGTAATAAAAATTGCCAAAAATTACAAAGTATTTTTCATTCGCGATCGTCCGTCGCCAAAACTCAAACTAAACTCGAAACGATCGATTATCCGATAACGTCGTTTCTTCCGACGATCATTCCGTACTCACGCTGCACGCGTACGTTCCCAACGGTTTTTCGTGCCTCTTCAGATGCGAATTCATGTTGCCCCGACGATTGAAACTCGCTCCGCAAATCGGACAAACGTGCTTGTTCGAACCGTGAGACAAACGATGTTGCCGCAACTGTATTCTCTTGTAAAAAGTCTTGCCGCAATCTTCGCACGCGTAAGGTTTGTTGCCATTGTGCTGATTGCCGTGTTCGCGCAAATGAAATCTGAACGAAGACGATTCGAATTGAAATAAAAAATTTGCAAGCTGAAAATTGCAATTTGCTTTCCCTTGAATTTTCGTTAGTGCACGAAATCCTTCTATTCGATCTTCTCTCGATTTATTTTATTTTATTTATTTTCAATTTTCGGCTTCCTCATGAAGGAAATTCCGTTCACTACCGAAAATTCAGGGGAAGGAAATTGCAAGTTTCAGCTTGCAGTTTGTTTTAGACGGGATGTCCGTAGATCCTTCCTACCGTATAAAAACCGACTCGAACGTATATAAAAATTCAACGTGTCGCAAAATTCGAGCGCGTAGTTCAATTGCCATCGAATCTTGTAACAACTTAAGCCGACGGTTAGTTTGAGCGTGTGTATAAATTTGAGCACGTTCGGTCGAGTGTTTTTGGAATTTTCAGGGATTGAAACTTTCTAATAATTGCTCTAGAACACGATCCGTTCGTCCGATCTTGGCCAAATTTGATATGTATTACAGCACAATGGCATCCTATACTCGCAGAGAATTATGGTTCGATTGGTTGACGTTAACCACGAATAGATCAAAAAAGTAGATTTTTTGAAAAATTCAAAAAAATCATAAAATCTAAAGTTATCGATGGATTCGGCTCAAATGCAATACCAACCGTCCTTGTACTCAACTCTATGTGTGAAAAACTATTTAGCCGAATATGTCAAAATTTGCGGACGCTAGCGTGGCTAAAGACATTTTTGAAAAAATTCAAAACGCTGTCGAAGCCGAACAAATGCGTCAATAATTGCGAAAATGACAGATTACATAGATATTAGAAGGCACTTCATGTGTGCAAAATTTGAGTACGGTAGCTTGAACCGTTCTCGAGTTATGAACGTTTGAATTTAGAGGGTGGTTACATACACACACACACACACACACACATACATCCGGACACTTTCTCCAAATGTGTTTTCTGGATGTTTCAGGACATTCTGAACCCATTGACATCAAAATTTCGAAAAAAAAATTTCGGACCGTCACAAAGCTTCCTTTATGAGGAAGCAAAATTAAAAAAACACGAGACACGAGATCAATGCCACCTTCCTACCTCGATCTGAACGCGCTGCCGCATATATCACAAACGTGACGTTTTTTTTTCGATTCTTCCAAATGTATCCTCTTATGACCGCGCAAATTGTTCGAATGTTTGAAGCTTTTGCCGCAAAGATCGCAAAGATAAGGTTTGTCGTGTCTGTGAGTGGCTTCGTGAACATCAAGACTCGACCATTTATCATAAGTTTTGTCGCAAATGCCGCATTTGAAGAGCGTTTCGTCGTCGTGATTCTCGGCAATGTGCGATTGTAAATCCTTGCGATCGTTGAAACACGCCGAACAATGGCCGCATATTCGTTTCGATGCGATAGCGGCTGATTTTTTCCCATGCGACGATTCGTGAATATCAAAATCGTGTTTTTTGTCAAATGTTTTGTCGCAATTTTGGTGTTTCAATTCGTTAGAATCGGCTGCGTTGTCGTTAATTGGCTCGGATAACGACGGAGGTAACGAAAATTGTTGCAATTCCACGACGGATAACGTTTGCTTCCATTCGCAATCGAATTTGTTCGACGATTCCGTCTTTGCAATGTTATTCGTCGTTTCGTCGACGTTTACGACATTATTGGGATTTATTTCGTCGGCTATTTCCATCGAACACGCGGCTACCAAGCTCTCGAACTTGGAATCGTAATCCACCTGAATTTTACACGAAGAAGCTAACGTTAAGCAACGACGCAGTAATCAAATTGGTTATGGAGAATATCCGATTACTCACTGGATCGCTTTTATCGAGCAATCTCCTTAATCTCATGTCGGTTCGCAAGCAAGCGACGATCAACGAGTGCGTCGAATCTAGTTTGTCGCAACAATCGGAGCAAATTTTACGAGGCATGGAATCTTCCGAATCGATCGTTATCGGCGTGTGCAGAATAATTTTTTCTCTGACTCCCATTTTCGAACCGTCGTTCTCAAAAATGTCAGTACCGTCGGCCGTAGGCAGACCGCACATTCTGCATAAGTTTGCGAACGTTACGGCTGGCGTTGCTTGCGAACCGTCTACGTTCGCAGAGCAGACGCTGAAATCGACGCTGTCGGAGACATGCCGAACGTCGTCGTAAGCCGATTTGCTGTTAACGGAACCCCGAACTTTGTCTTCGGCGGCAGGCGGCTGACAAACGTCGACGAATTCAGTCAATCGAAAAGATTCCCCGCCCCTTTGCGCGCTATAATTGTCTTTCGCGCCTTCGAGAGCAAAATTGTCGGACAGCGTCGACGTTCGAAAGATAGTCGGTATTGCACCTTGAGCGATGATTATGGGATTCGTTTTGCTGATAAAAAATTGATCCTCTATATGATCCGAGCATATGTAATGATTCGTGTGGAGATCCTCCATGGCCTTGGCTATCAAATCGGGTCGACCGCAATTGTGCGCCCATGCCGCAGCCCTGAAATTCAATCTTCCGTTCATTCATACCGCCACAAAAAACATAAAAATCGTTCGACCGAAGGAGTCTCTTTAGATTTTAAATTTGACGTCCTTACGTGTCGCTGTTGGGAAAACTTATGAAGGTTATGTTCGACGAATCTTCGTCCTCCGAGGAAAATTTGCACGACGCTGCCGAGCAAACTATTTTCATCGTCATATCGTACTTTCTTTATTGGGTTTTTAATTCGTATTGTCGCTCTTACAACAATAGCTCGAAATTATGTTTAGTCATTGTTGTTTGTTATTTATCTCTGCGAACGTCGCCACGTTTTTTTTTTTTTTTTTTTCAATTCTTCAGTGGCGCTGTCGGCGTTAGGGTTTTCTCTGAAGTCAGCCGATTGCAGAGTGGCGAAGCGAGTGGAAGAAAACGGAATCGAACGAGAGCAAATTTATCCAATGGGAACGCTCCTATCTCGTTGTTCGGGATCTTAGCGACGGTGGCGCCGTCGCAAGGAGCCGTCATACAATCGTTAACCCGCACAGAACTGCAGACCGCAATCCGGAAGCCTTAAATTCCATCTTTATTGGTCCATCCCTCATGGCTGTGTTGTCCATCGCCTCCTCGAGCCAACACCCCGCAACCGGAACCGGCCCGTATTTCTCAAACAGATGTTTAACTTGACAAAATCGAGACTGATCCTTCGAACCCTTCGTAATCGAAAGCTCCCAACATTCTCGGCTTCTCCGTACACCGTCAATAATAATCATAACAAATTAACAAGTGACGAACAATTGACAACGATTATCACGAGAATATCGTCGGTCAATCGTGAAATAGCAGGTTTCCGGTGAGTAACGTTCGAATAACCGGTAAATCGCCGATTTGCAATATTGATAGCTCCAATGTAAATCTTTGAAACATTTTTGGTTTGTTTTTGGATTTTTTAATACGTTTACGTCAGCAGACTTTTATGATCTATTTCGACGGCAAATTTTGATGACTTGTGAGAGCTTTTGGTCTAACCTCCATAACGACTTAACCTATCGGTCGTCCCTGCTGTAATAATAATATTAATAATCAAAACAAAAAATAAATTAAATTTTAATATGAATACTAATAATGATAATCGTTGAGAATATTATTCTTATCCTCCAATTAATCATTTTTTTGTTTACAGTCAGTCTCAAAGATTAAGCAAGATGTGTGACGATTTGTCGCGCTTCACGCTGCCGAACCACCAGCCGCTGGTGATTTTGGATTGCAACACCGCGTTTGCCGCTCTGACGAGCAAGGAAAAACTTTACGCTCATTATTTGAGTCGAGCATCTTGGTACGGCGGTCTCATCGTACTGGTGCAGACGTCGCCGGAATCGCCGCTCATTTTTGCTCTCATTCACAAAGTATTCGCGGCCCAGCCGATCGACGATCTGAAGAAGGCTGCGCTGGCTTCGGGTGTCACCGAGGATGAATTTACCGTGAGTTAGGATGATTCCAAGGAAAAATAGCCGTCGATGCATTCTTTTGAAAAATAGAAAAATCAACAAATGAATAAACAAATAAGTATAATCATCGTTATTAATAAATTAATTTATTAATTTATTGATTCGGTTTTATAAAAAAATTATCGAGGTTAATTGGGAAAATGATAATAATAATTATTATTATTATTATTATATTTATTATTATTATTATTATTATTATATTTATTACAATTATTAATATTATTATTATTATATTTATTATTATTATTTGTTACTACTATTATTTATGCGCCCAAAAGTGGTTATTCGTACGTTCTTAGAACCGATTTCCAATTATTCTCATTAAATTTCCTTCCGCCATTTCAGGCATTTTTGGTGTACGTTTGCGGCGTATTGGGCAACGCCGGAAACTACAAAGCTTTCGGAGACAGCAAAATCATTCCTAACCTGCCGAAAGATAAGTTCGACGCGATATTGAAATCATCGTCGGCTTACAAACACAAACCCGCCGAGTTGAACGACATCTGGCGCAAGATATCCACCTCCGTCTACAAGTTAGACCCGACGTGCGAATTCTTGGGTCTCGCTGGAAAAGGCGTTACGACTTATTTCTCAGCAAATTGCACGCACGAAGACGCCGATCTCGTGAACGAATTCATGCAGAGCAAAGGAGAAGAATCCTACAACGCCAGATGTTTCAAAACAACGGAAACATACGAAGATTCCGGCGAGAAAAAATCAATAAACATTTACGAAATCCGATTAGCTTCGCAACAATCGTTCAACGACGATTCCGTCGTGACAATGGCCGAAGAAACTTTCAAAAATGCAAAATTTAAAATAACCCGAGGCGATTACAACAATCTTCTCGTGCCCGTCATCGACAATCTCGAAAAAGCCGTTCAACACGCTGCCAATGAAAACGAAAAAAACATGCTCGAAAAATACATCAGCCATTTCAAAACCGGTTCGTTGAAAGATCACAAAGACGGTTCGAGATTTTGGATTCGCGACAAAGGTCCGGCTGTGGAAACGTACATAGGATTTATCGAAAATTATCGCGATCCAGCTGGTCAAAGAGCCGAATTCGAGGGTTTCGTTGCGATGGTTAACAAAGAAATGTCACGAAAATTCGCAACGCTCGTCGATCGAGCCGAAGAATTGTTAAAAAAATTACCGTGGGGTCCTGATTACGAAAAAGATCAATTTTTACGACCCGATTTCACGTCACTCGACGTATTGACTTACGCTTCATCCGGCATTCCATCCGGAATAAATATACCGAATTACGACGAGATAAGACAAAACGAAGGTTTCAAAAACGTAAGTTTGGGCAACGTCATTCCCGCGGTAATGAAACAAGACGTTATACCATTTTTATCCGACGACGATCAAATTTTGATGAACAAATGTCGTGTGGCGAGTTTCGACGTGCAAGTCGGACTTCACGAGCTTTTGGGTCACGGAAGTGGCAAATTGTTTAGAAAATTGAAAAATGGCGAATTTAATTTTGACATTGACAAAGTAATAGATCCGTTTACGAAGAAAAAAATTGATAAATATTATTCGGACGGTGAAACTTACGATTCGAAATTCGGTGCGTTATCGTCGTCTTACGAGGAATGTCGAGCCGAAGCCGTTGGTTTGTATCTGAGTCTTGAAAAAGATGTGATAAAAATATTTGGTTACGACGGCGCGGAAGCCGATGATATTATTTATATCAATTGGTTGTCACTTTTGTGGGGAGGTTGCGCTAAAGCTCTCGAAGTTTATCAACCAACGACGAACAAATGGTTGCAAGCTCATTTGCGAGCGAGATTCGCGTTGTTGCGAGTTTGCATGGAAGCCGGGGAAAATTTCGTCAGAGTCGAAGAAATTGAATCGGGAAATAATCTTAGATTGACCGTCGATCGTACGAAAATTGCGACGGTCGGAAAAACGGCTGTTGGAAATTTTTTGAACAAATTGCAAATTTACAAGAGCACGGGTGATTACGAAGCCGCGAGAGCTATGTACGACGGTTACACGGATGTTCCGGAATCGGGGCCTCAACCTTGGGCCAAGTGGAGAAATATCGTTTTGGCGCACAAACAACCGAGACCGATATTCGTTCAATCGAATACTTTTGTCGACGGTGAGTTCGGGGAAGGTCCCGAAATAATTTTAAACCCTTGAATGCGTCGTGTTGCCGTTTGGCAAGATATATTTTCTGGCTCTATATTTACTGCAGGTACATTTGGATGCTTTTTGAGCATTGTAGGCAAAAGGCCGCTTAAGGCCTTACATACAGTTACA
Source organism: Sussaba pulchella (assembly GCA_963971145.1). Lineage (NCBI taxonomy): Eukaryota > Metazoa > Arthropoda > Insecta > Hymenoptera > Ichneumonidae > Sussaba > Sussaba pulchella. Next base: position 15,434,389 of record OZ020170.1, on the reverse strand, counting down.
AGGCTTTAAAAAGACGGATTTTCAAGAATTTTTTTCGCGCAGACTATTCAATTTATTAATTTGAAAATTGGTGTACATATTATATCAACCTTATAATATATTTACATATTTTTTATTTGTAAAAATAATCATCGCGAATGTTGCTATCGCCGATCTCCTAGAGCTCCGCAAAAAAAACCAATTTGCGGTGATCACGATATCCCTGGACCGGATTATCTGAAATGAAAAAACCAAATAAATTTCGTTGATATAATACATTATCTAGTATTTAATCGAAGGAATTAGCGAAAAAATAATTTTTGACAAAATGGCGACTTCTCAAAATAAAAGACTCGATTTTGAACGAAAATTTAAGCCTTAAATTGTTTATAAAATGGAAAATATTTATCGGAGAAAAAAAATCTTCGATTAATTACTAAAAAATCTAGTTAAAAAGGTTGTGTTAAAATTTGAGACTGATCGGTTCAGCCGTTTTCGAGAAATCTTGATCACCGATTTTGAAAACATAGTTTTGAGAAAAACGCTTTTAAAGTTTTAAAAGCGTTTTACATGTGGTAAATTTCGTTTTTTTTTTCAACTTACATGGAGTCATCTATTCCAGGGCCATATAATAATCCGTTCGCATCGTTGGCAGCTTCTAATAATTCGATTTGATGCTGTTCGATTTTTTGAAAATTACAAGTGTATGTAACCCCTTAAAAAAGAACCGCTTAAATGTATTTGCTTACAGTGAGCGCCATTCATGCGACGCAGATGTTTTTGAATAATTTTTAACAATGTTTTCATAATTTAAAAAGAAAAAATTTTTTTTTCTATTTTTCCCTTAATATACACTCTTTTTTTCTAGTAGTAATTGATAGATAGAAACTGTAAACAAAATTTCGTGCATTTAAGGGTTAAATCAATTCGCAAGCACGGTATTTTTTGAAAATTTTGTTTTGGCTTGAACAATAAAATTCAACTCCCGAATCAGGAAGTTAACACGTGCGGCTCGTAAAAGGTCACACACAAAATAAACACGAATAGCTATAGACATTTCTAGCCATGGGCGATACTAGCTTTTTCTGCAATAAATTGTAAAAAAATTTTTCCCCAGATTCCGATGCGGAAAAAGTAATTCTAAAGAATTACGAACCAACCTTCAATGGTCTGATTGAATCTTGGGTGGAGCGATTTCCGTCTTCCGATATCCCGAAAATGCTCATCGAACTTTGGGAGAAGGACCGGAAATATTTCCCCGCTGGTCAAGAATCCAATTGATTTCCGGAACATCACGAAGCCCGCGATATAAATTCATTCCGAACGTGTTAGACACGTTTGTGCAATGATCCGTCGCTAATTACGTTTATTTTTTCGATGGCGCGTAAAACGCAATCTCGCAACGACGAATTCAATGATTCTGAACGAAGAATCCGAGTATGTAACCGCCTTATCGTTGTCTATAGCTTGGCTATGATAATGACAATTCAACGATTAAACCCCTCGAACTTTTGTAATTACAATAAATGAACGATATTTTGCCTACCGAGATCTATCAATCATCTTCTCACTCTCATTCCTCCGAATAATGGGCAATATTCGTGGCAATATCACAAAAGACGGATATTATTATAATTTCCATGCGCAGGCTATAATTTCTAATCTCCCGCAAATTTCCTTTACCATCCGCCAGCTCCGGAAGTGGCTCGGCGGAAATCCGAACTAGATCTATAAACCAATTTAAAAAAGTACTTTTCTCGGCCATCGTCTACTTCACAATAAAAACTCAAGAACGATTGACTGCAAAACTTCAAAACGCAAACAATCGTTCTCGACTTTTATCCAAAAATCTCATCCTAGCTGAAAAAACCGCTTTGCAGTTTTCATTACCGACCGAGCGCTGGCGCGGTGCGCCATCTTCTTCGTGATTTCATTCTCACACGAATAAATCGTTCGTTTCGCAACCGTTGGGGGGGCGGTGAAGTCGCGATCAACGGATTTCCGCGCGCCTTCTCACAGAAGCGAAATAATTCGAGAAGCGCCACAAGTTCGGCAGTTTTGGCGCGAAGACCGCGTTTTCAGTATCAAAATGGTGCTCGAAGAAACGTTGAAGCATCATTTCCAGCAGTTCGGCGTTAACGTCGAGGATAAAAATGTTCTTGGAAAATGTAAGTAATTGCCTGCAACAACGTATCGCACAAATAATCGCACGCCCTTCTCGCCTATTCGTTCTATAAAATCGTAATAGAGAAGAAGAGAGAAAAACAAAGGTTATTTTTCTATGATACGTTGATTCGTTATCGGGGCTTGGTTATTCAACGAGTCGCTACGGTCAACGATGCCGGCGCAATTCGAAATAACATCGTGGCTTCGAGTCGCCTCTCATTATCGTTAATTGGCCATAGAACGACGTTTGCATTGTTTACCGCGTGCAGGCTTTCATTATCCACCAAAGATCTTCGCTTTCAATGACGTCCCGCATAATTCTTGCGGATCTGTATTTTTTTTTACGCGTTTCGACTACCGATTTTTTTTTTACCGGCAATTGGAATATCTTCGTGAATTTTGTTTGCCTATTTTCTTTGTTGAGAAAGTTTTGTTCTGAATTTCGGGTTTTGTTGTATTATGAATATTTGATGGTTTTTTCTATTTATTATTACTATTATTATTCTGGTTGTGACTTCAATTTGGATTTTTTTAATCTATCTATCCATTTATTATTATTATTATTATTTTTTCTCGATAATGATTTATGAAGCTCGGCGGATTGACGATTTTGACAATTTTCGCACAGGCCAGGATCTCTGCGACTTGTACAATGTCAACGAGGAGATGTTGGTGGAAATGTGGTTGGCTTTCATGGTCGATAAGAACGCCGGCCTTGAACCGACCGTGAACATGTTGGGACAGATGGAAAGATCCGTTCTGCAGAAATCCAACAAATCGGTTATCGACGTGAGAGTGAAAATCGACAGTCCTACCACGAGCGGTCAATCTCCGAGAGCCACCAGAGACTTCGTGTATCCTTGATAGGAGTGTGCGGGTACCCGATGCACTCGGGTACTCGGTCTACGGTCGGGTCGGGTAGTCATCGGGTCGGGTTTATTGAAATACTCGACGTATTCGGGTACCCGAACGCGATCGAGTACTCGAAGTGTTTCGGGTACCCGAACGCGATCGAGTATTCGAAGCGTTTCGGGTACCCGAACGCGATCGAGTACTCGAAGTGTTTATAATTTATATTTATAATTTATATTTATAATTTATATTTATAATTTATATTTATAATTTATATTTATAATTTATATTTATAATTTATATTTATAATTTATATTTATAATTTATATTTATAATTTATATTTATAATTTATAATTTATATTTATAATTTATAATTTATATTTATAATTTATATTTATAATTTATATTTATAGTTTATATTTATATTTATATATATTTATAATTGATATTTATATTTATATATATTTATAGTTTATATTTATAATTTATTCGTAATGACCAAAAATCCGTTGGACGTACTGAAATAAGATGCACAACATTATTGCAGAAAAAAGAATAAATTTAACGATAAATAATAGAAATAGATGCTGTATTAATCGATTGTAATTGGCAGTAACTTTGTGCATCTTGTTTCAATACAAACTTAGTGAGAAAGTCGAGGGCAACGAAACGCGGCCCCCGCCTCGACTTTAGCCTCGACTTAACGAGAAAGTCGAGGGCAACGAAACGCGGCCCCCGCCTCGACTTCAGCCCGAATTAACGAGAAAGTCGAGGGCAACGAAGCGCGGCCCCCGCCTCGACTTCAGCCTCGACTTAATGAGAAAGTTAATTGTCCGTATGAATGACCGCCCGCTAACTGTCTCATTGATTCGAGGCAGAAACAAATGTTTCGCCTCGATTGACGACATTGACTTTAGCACGACTCCAATGCTAAACTCAAAAGGTTCAAAATCTTGTCCCGAGCATAGACTTCTGCCATAAAATCGTCGATTTCGAGGTTGCAAATTTGAACAAATGAAGGCTAAACTTTCACATTGACTCGAGGCCGTTTTGCATTGAGAATGGCCTAGACTCGAGGTAGACTAAGCCGCCAGGGATCATGTTCGGGTACTACCCGAAAAAGTTCGGGTACTCAACGATGATCGGGTACCCGTAAAAGTTCGGGTACTCAATCATGTTCGGGTACCCGAAAAAGTTCGGGTACTCAATCATGATCGGGTAACCGAAAAAGTTCGGGTACTCAATCATGATCGGGTACCCGAAAAAGTTCGGGTACTCAATCATGATCGGGTACCCGAAAAAGTTCGGGTACTCGAAAGATTAAGTTACTCGAAAACTCCGGGTACCCGACCCGAAAATTTCATAAATTACCCGACCCGACCCGACCCGAATAAATATCCGGACCGCACACCCCTAATCCTTGAAAGCTAGTAACTTCAGTACCTAACCCAGCATTGAAAAATTCCTCTGCCCGACTCGAGTGGGAATGAGAAAAGTAGTAGAAAAATTTGCATGTCAATTTTCTAATTCTCAATCTCAACTTTGTACTTTTTATTTTCATTTTCAATCGCGATGATTCAAAATTGCGGAGAGTTATTTCAATGTTAATTTTGAAACTGTGCGACGTTCGAAGGAATATTTGACCTTGACTCGTCCCACAGCGACAATGAAGATATCCTGGAAATGTACGGCTACAAAGGGACTCCTGTTCAACAAGTTAGTTCAAACAAATTTATCGCCAATTCATATTTATATATGTAATTATAGGAAATATAGGCAGAAATACATATAAAAAATTTTTAATATCTGAGCAAATTCGAAATGCAAGTCAGAATAAAATTGAAAAATAGTCAAATGAAATAATGAAAAACAAATAATAAAATTCATATATTATATATTGTTATTATTATTATATAAATAAGTGGTAAAATTTGTATATAATATCTATTATATTCATTATTGTATTACAACTATAATATAATAGAATTATAATAATAATGAAAAATGAATTTAAAAATTCATATACTATACATTATTATTATTATCATTATTATTATTATATAATGATACATAACATATGTATCATTATTCATTATTATTATAATTATATTATCTTATAGTAGTAATACAATAATAATTATAATACTTATACATTACATATAAATTCTACTTATTCATTTCTTTATTTCATTCATTCCAAATACATATACAATTATTATTATATCATATTAATACATTGATATATCAAAGCGCAGCGTCAGCATCTCGAGACGATATCTATATATATTGTATCGAATTCGCTCGAATATTAAAAATTTTCCGAATGTTTTAAGAAATAAACCCATCACTAAAATTTTCCGTGAAACAACGCGGGCCCTTGGCCGCGCACCAGTGAACCGTTCAAGCGTCCATCCCTGTACAACAACGGCGGCGGCGGCGCGGAAGATCGTCGGTCCCTCGCTGACATTGTTGCCAAACCTTGTGAATCTCGTGAAATATCATATTTCGCATAATCGCCGAGCTCTCGTACACCGGTCGTGAATCTTTCGCTGTGGCTTCGCGGACAAGCTCTCGTCTCCCCTTTACCGTCCTCCCAACCGCCCTTCCCCCCTTTTGCCCCCCTCCCCCCTTCTCGCGTTTGCGGTTGATTGTGCGATGACGTTAGTGGCGGTTGCCGTCGTCGCGTTGACATCCGAGAGCTCCACGCTGTTGTAACGCCTCGTGGCAACGTTGTGTGCCTCTCGTCGTTCCAACGACGGTTGATATATCCGCGTTCGCGCAGCCGCCGTTGCTTCTCCACAAAATATCAAAGCGATTCAAAAAAAGAATTACTCAAAAAAATGGACTATCGTTTTGATAAAATCCTCGCGAGTCGGAATTATAACACGTGCGATTTAAATCACGTTCGTACGTGTTTTCGTTATCATAATCGTGGGGTTAACGCGCGTTGCATCGTTTGGCAACGCTGTCGCAACGCGCGCAACCGAATCCTCTTTATGTCGTTGCCACGTGAACCCACCAAAGATCTCGGGGAAAAGAGAAAAAAATTTTTGAAAAAAGTAAAAGAAACAACGACTTCAACGAACGTTGGGGATTGCCTTGGGGTTGCCCGGGCGATGGTTCTCAATCCTGACGTCCCGACGGCGCACGAGGAGCGCAAGTACGAGTAAAGTATACAAAAATCCGTACGAAGCCCAATTAAAACCCATATAAATCCATAGAAATACCCATAAACCCGAAATATAAATAATAATCTCGAATTTTTGTATCTTCGGAACGTCATAGATGGCGCATGTGCGCAATGAAACGGTGAACAAAATGGCATGTGTAACGCGGAAGCAGTTCTCACGTAAACATATATATATATATATTCACCGTTCACTGTTACAATGATCTATGTCATACGCGGCTCGTTTCCGCGCGCTAGCGAGCAATATTTTTCCAAATAACCGAGTGTTGGTCTTTTTTTTTTTTTTTTAAATTCAATTCTTATTTTTTTTTTGCTTCTCGACTCCCGAAACCCTTGCGGAGATACGAGATTCGGGGATTTCGCGGTCCCTTTAACGGCTCAACCGTCAACGACGTCGAACATTACTCCTCCTACTCCCCCCCTCCCGTAAATTCCCCGGCGATAAACGTCGAGTTCTCGATCGTCACGTGGCTTTGCTCTCTTTTCCCGCATCTCCGCGGTCGAGCAACGCCGATGATTTACGCGTCGAAGCTTTGGCAACGCTGTCTCTCCCGAAACACATTCTTTGCGGTAGGCATGGTGGATAATGACGTAACGAGTCTACCTGTGGACCCAATTCTCCGTCGGTTCGGATGCCGAGTCTTCCCCCCCCCCGGTCGGGGCAACCCCACGCCGCGGGACGTTCGAGTACTAACAACCGAGGCCCTTCTAATACATTCGAGAAAAACCTTTCCTCCCCCCTCTCTCTCTCCCCTACCTCCCTTCTCTTCGCCGCTCGACTTTGTTGCCGGTTTTTTTTTTCGTTCTTTTCTTCTCTTTTCGTTTCGTTTTGTTAGCCTCGGAAAAACGCCCCGTCGAGAAACAACTAGTTTTTCTACGGGATCCGGAGTCGAAGCGTTCACGATCGGCTTCGAAGCTCGACGCTCGAGCAAAATTGAGGGAGGGGGGGGGGGCGCGTGCGAATAAGCTTACGGCACTGCGCATGGATTGTTACTTGTTGCACATGGGCCGTATAGTACCGGCATAGTACAGTGAAACACTGCCATAAGGCTAACAGCAGTTCTTTCGACTCTTCTCCCTACCCTCCCCCCCCCCCCCCCCCCCCCTCCTCCTGCCATAACTATAGTATGTACGTATAGCGGTTACAGCGAGGTACGTTCGCCATGTAACGTTGCCACATCTTTCCCCTGCCTTTGCAAGAGCGAGAGAAACGCTGTTGCAAAAAAAAAAAAAATTCGCAAAATTGATCCAATGTCACGCTATGGCGGATCACCTTCACGGTATTTCTCCGTATTCAACCCCCTTCCTTCCCGCCCCCGCCAAAAAGATTCGAAATTGACTCTAACGCATTGAATTCAATATTCTCCTATCAACGCTGCATAAAATTTCCATTCCCCCCCAAAAATCGTGTAGGATTTCGGGAAAAATTTCGAGATTTATTTTTCAAATGGGACGAGAGAGCAGGTGGCGCCGTTGTTCGTCGATTTACCCGGACGCGGGCTAACAGCCGTCGACGGGTCCAGCGCCCAGATCTTCCCCCTCCCTCCCTCTCTCTTTCTCTTCTCCCGTGTAATTCCCGCCACGAAAAATTCTCCAGGTAGATTGCCGCCATTATCCCCGCCATTCTTTCCCTCGCTCGGCCGAGTTTCTCGACAAAGAGAGACACCAACTGCCCGACCAACGTACGTTTTCTTTGAGATTCCGGTCGACACGCTAGCCGTGGCAATGGCGGGGGCAATGGAGCACATTCGTATTGCTCAGGAAACAAGGATCGAGCTTGTCGCAAGATGCAAAGTTCGTTGGAACGAGAGAGAAAGAGAAAAAGAGAGAGAGAGAGAGAAAGATTAACACGCGGCGGTTGTCGCCCGTTGGTACGGCCGTTCTTTCCCTCCCCTTATTCGCTTTGCCCCCCTCTCCGGTTCCCCACTCGACAACGCCGCGGTCGTCGTCGTCTTCTTCTTCTTCGCCAGACCCGACCGGATTTCTTTCAAAGGGCATAATTTCAGTTTTCAAGGACGCGTCCAGACGCCGCCATCGCGTTGCCGCTGGAGTTTGCACGGGATCGTCATCGACGCCGGACAAAGCCGGGCGCAAAAATTCGTCTCCTCGTTTCCACCGTCGCGATTAATCATTATCGCTACGTCCCGAAGCTACGAAGAAACTTTTATTCAAATTTTTGTTATTTTTCTCGCTCAACGAGCGTGATAACGCCCGCAAGCTTCGTCGACGCATGTGCGCGCGTGTGTGTGCGCGTGTTTGTGTGTCGGTCTCAGTTCGATAGCGAGTTTTCCGAATATGTTCGCTCGATCGAAGACGAAATTGCGGCTTCGTCTCGAGCCGGTTTCTTCGATGGCGTCGAAGACGGTTGAACCGACGCGCGCGCGCGCGCGCCTGTGCTTCGTTGTTGTGCTTCATCTCTTCGGGATCTTCTCGATCAACCGGCGTCGGAATCTTTCTTCGTGATTCTTCGGATTCGTTCGGGCGAATCGCGGATGCTTCGCCGATCTCTCGTGATTCCGACGGTTTGAAAAAAAAAAAAAAAAAAGATTTTTTCTTCGAGGCGACGCGCAAACTCGCCCGTTGGCGTGGCTTTCTTCTCGCGTCCAACATCGTCGTCGTTGTCGTCGTCAAACGGTTTCTCAAGAAGGTTCGTTCGTTCGTTTCGTTCTTCCGCTTCGGGGTTTTTCGCGATTGTTTCGCGCGCGACGATGAAGAGATTTTGAGGACGCTTCGGGGTTTTGGGTTTCGTTGACGCGAAGATCGTTGAACAGTTTGGGGGGGGGGGACGAAGACGAAAGGATTTTGGGAAGGACAATGAGAAGATGGTTTCCTCTTCCCCTCTCGCGTCGCGTTGTGCCGCGTCTCGCCCCTCTGCGCGGGATTGAACAACCTGTTGCCGTCGTATTTCGTCCGCGTTCGGTTTTACCCCATCGGGTCTTCGAATTCTTCCACATACGCGTTCAAGTTCTCGACGACGACCTCATAAATCTCTTTCATCTTGTCGACAACTTCGTCAACGATAATTTGAGACAATTTTTTGTCAACTACTTCTTCATCGTTCGAAAAAAAAAATCGTAGATCGTAGTTTTCTTCAGGGTCGCGTGTGAGATAACAATTCGTGGAAGTTAAATAAATATTTGAATTATTTTTTTTCAATCGTTACATTGTCGTGCGATAGATCGTTTGTCGAAGTTGACGTTGAGGTGAAGAATCCGAATTTGTCGAAGAGATGTTCCGGGATTGTGACGCAACGGGGTGACGCCGGGACGCCAAGTTGCGGATGGCGCTCGTTGGAGGGCGCGCGGGAGGACGCGTGCGAAGGCTACCTGTTGCTTCTTACCGAGAGAAGACGCCGTCGCCAACTTTCTTTCGTCCCTCTCTTTCTCTCGGCCTCTTCACCCTCCCTTCCTCCCCTCTCGACCCTCTCAAGTTCATCCTCGTCGCGTCTTTCCACAATTTATCGCGTCTCAAACCATCGTACTTTCCAACAAATCCAGCAAAACTCCGAAGAATCTCACAACAGTTTGCCCCCACCATGCATCAACGGCGTCTCAATCCTGCGATTATTCACAATCGGCGAGAAACAATCGCTCGGTGAAACGTCAACGACGCCGAGAACCCGAGAAATTCAACCCGTCAGAATTGTCTCGTCGCGTGCAGCCTGTCGACGTTTTTTTTTTTTTTTTTTTTTTTTTTTTCATCTCTTTCTTGTCTTTCTTTTCTTTTTTTTTTATTCGTCGCTTTCGTTGAGCCATCGCTTCAATTCCCATACACAAACTCCGACGTCCATCTTTGTCGCTCTCTCGGCGTCGGCCGCGTGGTTTTCTCTTCGCCATCAGCGACGTTTCCGATTCCTCGAATCGATCGTGCGTGCTGTTCTTGCGTGCATGTGTGTTTGTCCTTACCGATGATAAACAGCGAACTGTTCTTTGTTCGCGAAGGTTTTCATCGTTGACGTAGTCCGTGGTTATTCGTTTATCGTTTTCAACCCTTTTTGACGATCGGTTAGTCAACCGGAAGCTCGGTACCGTGGAAAAACGTCCGTCCGGGCTTTCGTCACACCTCCACGATTCGACAATTTTTTTATTCGAATTTCTCACGAATTTCCCTCATCGTTATTCCACAATTACCCCCCCCCCCCCTGCTTCACGCTTGAACCCTTTGTCGTATTTGATTTTCGACCATTTTGCCCCAACTTCGACGACAATTTTATTCTTCGGGCCTCGGCATTATTCCGGATTAATACTCAATTCCGTGAAAATCATCTAACCGCCCTCCCCCCCTTCCCCACCGTCAAACGTATATTAGAATAAATCGTTCGACATTAACCCTCGCATTGTTCGACAATTCCCTTCTCGTTCGTCTTCCCCCCCCCCTCCTGCCCCTATTGAAAACCTCGAAGAATTCTCACGAGCCCTTCGATGTGAAACGGTCGAGTGCGCGTCCGCGTTTCAACAACCGCCCCTCCGCAACGAGAGACGGGTAAGGCCGGCGTTCGGCCCAAACCCGGGTTGACTGCCATTTTGCGAAACCAGCTGCGAGAAAACGGCGTCGCTGCTACCTGAAAGAAACCAAGAAAGAAATAAAGACAGCGTCGCGGTGGGGAGGGGAAGAGATTTCAACGGAATTCTAGGATCTCGCATCTGGTCTAAGCGTCCGGGGAGGGGAGGGGAAGAGAAGGGATCGGAGTAAGAACGTTCTCTCGGGCAAACACCGGGAGAACCCGAGAACGTGTGTGCCGATCTCTCGTGCTTTCTTCGTACGTATTTCCAAGGTCTAACAAAATGTAAATTATTCGAGATATCAACGTGAGGCGAAAGCTGTGCAAAGACCTCGTGGTTGTCGCCGAGGTCGTTAACGTCAACACTCCGGCGATATCGCAAAACGGTCCCGAGCAGTCTGAATATACGCGCGCGCGCCTTCACCCCCCCCCCCTCGCGCGGATTTCATACGAATCGTTGTGTCAATTGTAACGAATTAAAATCAAATTAAACGACGCGTAGAGAAAGTCCATCTCGTTCGGTCGATTGTTTTCCGTATTTTCATCGGCGTGGCATCTCGATCGGGGCGAAGGAACGAGGAGGTACGACGGAGTATAGGGGGGGGGGGGGCGCAGACGTGAGGGGCGGGAGGGAGAGAGGTAGGTAGGGCGATCGAGTGACCCGAGCGGTTTCTTGGGGCCACCCGGAGGCCAACCAATTGAGCGCAATTGACGAAGCCGGTCGGCGGACGCCCAATCTCGCTCGTTCTTCTCCGAGCATCGTTCCTACACTCTTCTCAAAGTACCCCGCTTGGGGGGGGGGGGGGGGGATTTCCCTCCCCCCTGGCCCCAGATTCCTCTCTATCTCGTGTCACGCACGCGACTCTGCATTCTCCCCTTTCCTCCAAACAAAATTCTCCACCCAAATTCGTACCCGAAGACATCGTTTTCATCTCATTTCATCCGTAATCCACGAATCTTCTTCCTGTTTCGTTATTCCCGCTGCTCTTTCCCTTCGATTTTCATTTTGTCGTTCCAAATCGTGTTGTTACTTCGAGCGTGGGTTACGTAAAATATTCCTCCGCGGTTAACGCTTGCCCGGGGTTCGGGCTTTTGTATTAACACGTCGGGGAGGGGTAGGAGGGGATAAAACTCTGCAAGAGTTCAACGTAATTTCCCACGGTTGCGGTGTGTCGTATCCTGCGGGAGCAGGAACGTAGCGAGCGAGAGAGGGGCCCTCGGGGAGGGGGGGGGGAGCCCGCAGCCCGATGGCTTCGACAAGGGCGTAGGGGATGAACGGGGACCGTAGGTACCACGCTTCCCCCCTCCAAGCCCTCCTCGCACGAAAGAACCCCGCGAGATCGTGGTTGCGGGGGGATGTGTGCGTGAGTGAACACGAGCCGGGGCCCAGGGAAAGGGCGAAGGGGACGCGCCCGGGGCCGTTGCGCCGCGGCGTCAAGACTAAGAGAAGGAGAGGACGTAAGCAAGGGCACGGATGTAAAAACGAGCGTTAAAGACGACGAAGAGCGACAAATAAGCCGGTGGGAAAACGGTTGGTGGCAGCAGCATCGACGAAAGGGCGTCGGAGAGGGGATTGAAGAAACCATCGAGATCGGCCCCGAAAAACCTCTCTCGCCATCCGGAACGTGGAGCCAACCTCTCCTAACCGCTCTTTGTATAACCCCTCTATCCCCTCCCCCCCCTTTTTTACCCGTCGCGATATTACTCTCCCACTCTTCGGGGTTTCCGAGAGCGCGCGATACCCGCTGCTCGCTCAGTGGTCAGTTCAGGGCCGTCCTTTCGCGAGTCCAGTTCCAGTCGTTCATTTTTCTCCAACCATTTCCTCTTCTTTTTTATTCGTTCGTTCTTTTTCTTTTTCTTTTTCGTTCCGTGAGAGGCGGTTGGACGCTCGTTCTTCGGGATCGTTGCCATCTTCGTAACAAGTGTGAGCGTCAGTGAGGAAAATTCGTACTCAAAAGAAACGGGGAAAAAAAAATCCAGAAAACTGTGAGCGTCGGCCTGAAAGATTTTCATAATTTTCCAACGGTCAATTTGAAAATATCGACGGGGAAAAGGGGAGGGGGGGGGGCTTCGCGTTCAAACGTCGAAGCGTGGGGAAGTCCGAAAGGAGACGCGCCAGCGCGCGGGGGGGAAGAAGAGACCACGAGTACCATCACCAGCGGTTATACGGAATATCGAATGGTCAACGGTTTTTGCGGGCAGCGTCGTCGTAGTCGCACGCGCGTTTCTCGATATTTCAGTGTCGAGAAACAAACGCGCCGAGTCTCTGTACGTGCGGGAGATTTTCGCTGTATCGCGTGTACAGCCGGTGTGTAAATTCGTAATCCGCGGGGGAGGGGGGGGGGGCGTCCGCGGAGAAGAGGAGGCCCCGATGGCGAACGAACCAACTGACGCGCCTCGGCCGCGCTAGTTCGACGAGACGCGGCAGGTTAACGGCAGTTAACCTTCCCGCATCTTCCCCCGTCGATGAGAGTCTCGCCCAGTCTCGCGTGTGTGACTCGTGATCGCAATCTCGTTCTTTATTTCCAACTGAATATATACGTATATAGATATATGTGTATATATGTATATAAAGTAGAATTGGATTTTTCGAATTATTCAGTAGCCGCAGGTTGGAACGCGCGTGCGCGTGCGCTCTCGGAACAAAGCGTTCCGAGCTTGGTTTGATGGTTTGATGGTTGATGCTGTTGCTGTTGCTGCTGCTGCTGCTTTCACCAACCCCCGTTCGCGCATGGGCGCCCGCTGGTGGAAGCAACAGGTCCGAAGAATTATTTCGCGAGCGCGTGCGCGTTGCCTTTTTTTTTTTTTTTTTTTTTTTTTTTTGTATTTTTATTTTCTTTCGGCGGCTCGGAATTATACGTTGAGTCCGCGTCGTTGATAATCGATGTAGCGATAAGGGAGAGCGGATCGACCCGAGGATTATGACGAAGAAAACATTATGGTGATGAAGATGAATCGCGAGGGATAGGGGGGGAGGAGGAATAATCCTATTATGGCGATACGTGCTGAGTGAGTGATGGTCTAGTGCGCATGTGTCAAAGGTGTGACTAGATCCACACTCATTAAGCAAGTTCGGCTATGTGAAACAACGATTTTAATTAAGGCTTGGATTATTCGGTTAAGCAGGTGTCGACGATATTCGACCGGAATTGATCTTCCGTCCATTGAGACGATACAGATAATTTTATTATATATACATATATATGTATATAGCGATCGGATAGCGTTGGAGACTCCTCGTGCCGGCTGCTGTTTGCGTGTCCACTTGGCTCGCCAATCACGATCGATTATTCCCGACGACGTCGGGCTAAGAGCAATCGCACGAAGTAACTCGTTCGATGCCCTGATTCGACGAAATTTATATTCAATCACACTCACGAGCCTATCAAACTGTGTTTTCATTTATTTATTTTTTTTTATCATTATTTTTTAAGAATTTGTCCAATTTTTTAGGGACTTGAATTATTTTTTTTTCTTTGTTTTTTTTTTTTTGTTTCGTTTGGGAGTTTAGATGTCCGGCCGTTGAGGCAATCCCATAGACGAGTATGAATTTGGTGCACGTTAATTTTTATTACATATCCGTGACTAGATACACACTCGTCTACGGGGTATATTACGGAACACGACGATAATAAACATCGGAATCGATTAGACAAGAATCGTCGGATACGTTTTTTTTTTAATTTTTTTATAAGAAATTTATTTTTTATTTATTTTATTTTGTATTTATTTTTCTTTGTATTTATTTTTAAGTTAAAGATATCGAATTGGTACGATTATTTATTGGAATATTATTTTTTTTTAGAGGATTATTGTGGATAATGTATGATTTTTTGTTGTTTTTGTTTTTTTTTTTTTTTTTTTTTTTTTTTTTTTTTACAGGCGAAACGGCTGAGGAGTCCCGAAGGAGCGCAGGATGTGTCGGTTGGTCAGGAGAACAAAATACGAGCTTTGGAAACGACGTTTTCGCCTGCAAGCTACACGAAAAAATCGTTAGTACATGACGAATTAAGTAGAAACGATTGAATACAGAAGGGCTGTGGAAATTCGGAGCGAAGGGTGTAGGATTTAATTACGATTTTGGTTGACGTTATTTTTATTATTTGAAATCGGCGATGTACGCCGAGGAACGAAGGATCGATGCGAGGTGGAGTTAAGGGCTTGCATGGGTTTTCGATGGTTTAGCAAAATCATATTCTCTCTGATTAAAAAAAAAATATAGGAAAACGTTTATTTTATTCCAAATTTTAAAGCATTTTTTATCTAATTAAAAAAAAATATAACAAAACAATTATTTCATTCAAAATTTTAAAGCATATTAAAGAGCAACATTTGAACGGTATTTTATGAAATATTTGTTTAAACATTTTTGAAAATTCAGCGGTTAGGATTTGGTTTTTGGAGAGCCTTTGGAAAAAAAAGTATCCTTAAGGTAGTCAGAGAAATAACTCATGATCGGTTTGTCTACAATAAAAAAACCGAATATTTTCTGTTAGTATGCGAGTTAAACTCGCGACTGAACGAAGAATTTGAAAGAAAAATTCAAATTTGAATTTTTCCCAGCGTTGTATTAAAAAAAAGTACAACTTCCGGTAAAATCACCACGTATTGCCCTGTAAAATAAGTTGTGTCGACAAAATAAAAAAAAAACCTTCGTTCAATCACTAGTCAATTCTATCTAGAAGAAGTGCGCAAAATTTCGATAAAATCGGTACATTCGTTTCGAAGAATTCGTGTCTCCGGACTTGAAAAACAGATTTTTGAAAAATACGATATATTCGGTCGAGCCTTAATGAGAGAAATTTTTCAGAGGCTCTTTCTCTTAGACTTGTACTCCAATTGACTCGAAACTGTGCAAAAATATTCTCAACACAGATGACAAATAATATAAGACAAAATAATATTAATAAAATAAATAATATAAATAATATTGACAAAATAATTATAAAAATATTGAAATAATATTATTAATAATAATAATATCAATAATATTAATATATAATATAATAATAATAATATTTGAATAATTTTAGACAAAAAACATGAGATATGCAACATAAAAAAAAAAAAAAATAATTAATTCTTGGAAATTTCCAAACCTATGTGAGCCCTTAAGCGATCAAGAACGAACCAAATTAAATCCAAAAAATCGTGAAAACAATAAAACCTCATCGAAAATCTCCAATTATCATCAAACAATCAAAAAACATCCCTTCGCGACGAGGCTCCACAACTCAAAAAATAAATCCCCACATTTTTCCGTTGCTCCATTTTCCCATCTACATTTCATTCGTTTATTAAATTTTTCTCGACTCCACGAAAATCTCGATGTCGAAAAAATTCCGCAGATCGACTCCCAGAAGATTGATCAACGCGGAATCGCGCGGTTCGATTCTCCGTAAATTCGGCAAACCCGTCGACGATTGGAAAACAAAAAATCCTTGGGAAATCGAAATAACGAAAACCGACGATCCTCACGTTCCCCCGCGTGTTTCCTACATGTTCGAATTGTTATCCAAAAAATCGTCCAATTATCAAAAATTATGTCGCGAATTCGGTGCACGATTGTGCACAACATGGTCGAAATATCACGATAACGATAAATCCGCGATAACGTCGAACGTTACGTTACAAACGCAAACGAATATAAAAACTTGGGGTAAAATATATTCCTCGTTGAACGTTAAATTAAATCCCGGTTGTGTGAAAATCGAAGGTTGCAAATCGCAAACGAATTCGCGTAATTTACCGGCAACGATGACGATCGATTTGTCGCAATTGTCGAGTTATTCGATATTTCCGGGACAAATATTGGCCGTCGAGGGAACGAATCCAACGGGAAACGTTCTCGTGGCGAAGAGTTTGTTCGCTTCCGGTTATCCACCGCCCGCTGCTATACCGAAACTTCCGGAAAATTTGCAAATCGTCGTGGCTGCCGGACCTTTCACGCAATCCGACAATTTGGATTACGAACCGCTTTTTCAACTTATGGAAGGCGTGGCGGAGAACGAACCGCACGTACTCATACTCGTTGGACCTTTTTTGCCCGCCGATCATCCGGATATCGTTGATGCGACTATTTGCGACAGTTATCAGGAATTGTTCGAACAACTCGTCGAGAAAATCATGAGATACGTCAAAGGGTACGAAAGAGGATTTTTACGTAGGAGAGGGAATGAAAAATTAATGATGAAGACATATAAAATTTTATCGATATTTTTTTTTTTTTTTTTTTTTTTTTTTTCGTATTTTTGATTTTTGATTGTTTATGGTTGGATCGATGTATGGGGAGGGACGTTGCTGAATCACTGGATTGAAATCCTTTTATCTTCCTTTTGGATCCTGGGACCTCAGTAATTTTTTTTTTAGATTTTTTTATCGGATGTCTTTATTGAAATAAAGAACTTTTTTAAAAAAATTGGGGTGGACATCGTATTCCTAATTTTTATTTTCTCTTTGGAAAAAATTCGAGTTACGGAATTTTGGCAAATGGTAATGGTTTTTTTTTATCTAAGAAGAAGAATGAGATCTGTGTTGCAAAAAGATCGATATTTCGATTATTTTAGATTAAAAAATCAATTTTTGAATTTTTTTTCATAGATAAAAAATATTGAATCATTTGAAAATCGATTTTATTTCGAAAATAATCGAAATATAGATTTTTTTGCTAGACAAATTCCACCTTTCCTTTTTTTTTAGATATCAAACAATTATGGATTGACATTTCAGGAGAACGAGAACTATTTTAAAATTGAAAAACGTATATTTTACTTTTAATATATTCTATAAATATATGGAACACGAGGCTCACTCTAATTTTCCGAAAAAAATGCCTCAGTTTCTATAAAGCATTCAAATAAAAAAATTTCATCCAATTTACAATAGCAAAAACAGCATTCACCTCAATAAAAAAATGGGGATCAGGTGAGGAGTCTAAAAAACCTTAAAAAAAAAAATCAGCGTCGTCGTACGACCCAAAAACAACAACAAAAAAAAATCATCCTACCACATCGGCGTATACAACGATTTCAATCCATCGTTTCTAAACCCCCCTCCCCATAGATCTTTCTCTCGATATTCCACCGTAACAAATTTTCTATTAAAAAAATTCTCCATCTTTTCATGATCCTTTATTTTCAGCAAATGTACGCAGGTCGTTTTAATACCCTCGTCAAACGACGTTCATCACGATCCCGTTTATCCGACTCCCGAATTTTTTCTTCCCAAATCCATGCAAACCCCGAATCTCCATCTCATGCCAGATCCTTGCATGCTCGACCTCGAGGGTCTAATAATCGGCGTTACTTCCGTCGACATAATTCGTCACCTCAGCAGCGAAGAAATGAATAGGTAAGAAAATTCCCTCAGGATTGTATCTATCTGACTTTCGCCAATCTGACTTCTCCCAGTCGAATTCCTTCCCAGTTGGTTTTCCATCCCGATCTGACTTTTCGTCGCGAGATGAAAGCGATCACGTGACCGCACGAATTATCTCGAGCGTCACGTGGTCGCTCAAGCTTCGAGATAATTCGCGCGTCACGTGATCGCTTAATCTCGCGACGAAAAGTCAGATCGGGATGGAAAACCAACTGGGAAGGAATTTGACTGAGAGAAGTCGGGATTCACGTGAGCGATCACGTGACGCACGAATTATCTCGAAGCTCGGGCGACCACGTGACGTTCGAGATAATTCGCGCGGTCACGTGATCGCTTAATCTCGCGACGAAAAGTCAGATCTGGATGGAAAACCAACTGGGAGAAGTCAGATCGGTGAAAGTCAGATAACTACCATCTCAAATCCATCGCTATCGGCAACAAAACGCATCGTTTTTCTCTCATCTTTCCCGGAATTTTTCCATTTTTCTTCGTTCAATTGCAGAAACATGTCCGGCGAAGAACGTCCAGCTCGTCTGGCAAATCACATACTATCGCAAGCGTGTTTTTATCCGCTCTATCCACCGTCCAGGGAAGTAAACGTCGACACAGGACTGTGGGAAAAATATGCTTTCATGTATCAACAACCGCACATTCTCGTTCTTCCGTCGAACATGCGATATTTTTGCAAATGGACGCAAGATTGTTTCGTCGTTAATCCGGAAAGACTCAACAAGCAAAGTTACGCGAGAATGATCGTCAAGCGTAGTTTCGACAAGACTTGGACGTGCGAAAACGTGGATTGCGAAATTTTAAAACCTTGAAAAATAATGTAAAAAGTTGTTTATTATTATTTTTTTTTCTTTACAGCAAGTATGATACTCTTGTGAGCTTATTGTGTATTATTTTTTTTTTTTTCGTTGGCCTTTGTTATCAAATACAAGACGATGGTTTTGCGTACACGTGTTCGTTCCGTATTTGACCTTCCCGACGACCTTACAGACGTTAGGGTGTCACGCAACGCTCGAAATGACATCAAATTTCGTATAATCAACTATATCTGCTCGAAAATAGTCTCTCCAACGAATTTATTTAATCCATTGTTTGGGTAATGAAAGAATGATCGAATTTAGTACCACTGGGCTGTTGGGAGAACGCTTTAAGATGGGCTACGTGTTATTCGTCTCGCTGAAATTGCTCGTAGTGCGAGAGTGATATATTCGCATCTTCCCAAAGTAATTTTCTCCGGCACCGTTGAATTGGCGAAGAAAAAACGAGAACGGTTGACTGCCGAATGTCATGACGCTGTCAATCGTTCTCGTCGTTCGTGCGAAACAACGATCTCGGCCGAGAACAACGCTTTACAGTTTGTCGTTACCGACCGAGCAGTAGCGCTTCGTCGTGAAAATTCAGAGAATTCGGACGAGGCTTTAGAAAATTCGACAATTCAGCGGGATGTGGAAATAACGATGGACAAGTGCGTGTTGGACACGGAGTCATGATAAGGTACTTTAGGCATTCTCACTCATTCCGGAAAAAGTTATTTCCAAATGGTTCATAAACTATTTATGCTACAGCGTTCGTCCTAATTTTTATTGAATGTACCAATAAAAACCTACATTCTGGATTTCTTGCCGATTGTTTTAATTGCTAGCTTGGAAATTAGAGGGGGGGGGGGAGACACTCAGATGAGGGCTTTAAAAGCGAATATCTCGCGAAAGAAGGATTAAAATGAAAAGGTATTATAACATTTTTAATTTCACTGGAGAGCTATTGATAAAATTCTCTTTTTGGGTAATCGATCTACGTCCGTGTACCAAATTTTATCTCAATCGGTACATAAATCACAGAACGACAGGACTGCGACATACAGACAGACAGGACGGACCGACCGAACCCATAATCCCTTTCTAAACTCCACCGAAACCCTAAAAAGAACGAATCGCTAAGAAAATTCGCTCATTAGATCTCTCCGATCACGAGGCAAGCCCGCGTCTCTTCCGGCGATCGTCCTCAAGGTCGCTGATCAACCGACGCCACGCTCCCACGTCCCCAAAATCCCCGCCAGGGGTCGACACCTTCGCGTCGATCAACCCAAAATTCGTAAGCCAACGCCGTCCTCGACCAGCCGCGTTTTTTCCCCGCTTTCTGGCGTCGTGGCGCCACCGTCCATTGTTGCAATCATCGAGTTTTCTGCTTGTCGAGCGGGGCCCCCCCTATGTACGATCGGCCATTGCTCGTAGTGTTATTTCGCTCGTATTTCGCGAATTAAAAACAAACAAAACGTCTACGGTGAAGTGCTTCGCACGCGGGTGTCACGATTAAACCGGATTCAGTACAGATGCCGAAGTAAGTACGAGTTTCGTCCATTACGAAATAATAATCCATAACGAAGAACGAGCTAGAACAGCTGAAAGAAAAGAAAAGAAAAAAATTCCCCCCACATTCGTTCGTCGTCGTCGTCGTTTTCCGCCGTGATCGCAACCCATCGCGTTGTCCGACTCCGTAAAAGTGCCAATAACGTCGCGGCCATCTTTGTTTTCAACATTTTCACCAACGCGTACGCAATTACGTTCGACGATTCGCCAAAGTGCGACGACGTGGATGAACAAATTGATGGCTCGAGGCTTTTGTTATCGATGAGGGGTTTGGGTTTATCGTTTGAACTTTGCGTGGCGGACATTTTGTTTTCGCATTCGCGCATCGACGCGCCGCGCTGCGTACAACCGCGGGAAACCCGAACCACACGTAATTCCCGTGCGTTTCGCAATAATTGCCGCGACCTTGATTCCACGGCTCGGCAATGCAGAGAATCGGACACGATTTGCGTTATGAAATCCTTTTTACCCCCCCTCCGTCTCTGTCATCGAGATGACAGACGTCCGCATTCTCGGTAAATACAAGAACGAATGTGGAAAAATTCGGAGTTTCCATATTTTTTTTTCCATGTTTTCTTTTAGGTTAGCCCTCGCGGAATCGATAGATTGTTGTATTTTCATTGTATTTTTATTCGTGCGGGTTGTCGCGAAATCATCGCCGATCAAATGACAGCCGGCCACGTGACCCATTCGGTAAATTATCGCTTCGCGACGATCGATATTGGGGTATTATATTTTCATCCAACGAGTCAGAGTCGCTTACTTTCCGTACTTTTTTGATTTATTCATCAACTTCCTGATTTTATAGGAAAGTTATTTCCCTGTTTTTTTTTTATTGCGATCTCGTGAAACTAGTGGAACTGTCAGTGGCGATGCATGAATATTTCACTAATCGATGACGTGTAGATTGCGTTGGTCGTGGTTGAAGAATTTGTGTATTCTTTTACTTCGTTTTCTGCTTTCCTCCTTTCTCTCTTTCTTTTTATCTATTTCCTTTATTTTTGTTTCTTTTTACTTTTTCTTTTCCTCCAAACTTTCCTCGAAGCTCGACGAATCGTTGTGTCTCTTATTTCCGGCGATCGTAACGTTTTTCGTTGTAACATGAACAATTCGTTACCGACAAATTGACAACGGGTCCGATGATTCGAACGATCTCATCTGCGGGCTTTGCTCGCGAGACGAAAGATTTTTTGGCGGGTCGATTGCGCTCCGACGTGTCCTTGCACTTCTCGCGACTGCATTTACGTTCTGCGGTTGATGGACATTGCGCATATACAGCTGGATTAATGTCGAGAGATCGTCCAATCTCCATAAAACATTTATTCGGATAATAATAATAATAATTATTATTACTCCGATGCTCAAACCGCTCACTTGTTTATTCTCAGAGCCGAAATGGGGATAAGTTTTGCTTTATAATAGAATTATTATTTCTTTTATTTCACGAGACGAAAGAATGTAAAAAGTAGAACGTCACAATAATAATAATGATAATTCTGACGCCCAAACTGCTCACTCTGGTTCAATCTCAGAGCGGAAATTGAAATAAATTTCGCTTCAAAATAAAGTTGTTATTATTATGGCTCACGAGGCGGAAAAATGTTGAAAGTAGAAAATAATGATGATAATAATAAAAATAATAATAATAATAATTAAAAAAAATATAATTATTATTATAACAACAATTATAATAATAATAATTATTATTATTATTATTATTATATTTTAATTATAATTATTACTATTATTATTATTATTATATTTTACTTATTTTTATTACTATTATTATTATTATTATATCTTAATTATAATTATTACTATTATTATTATTATCATATTTTAATAATAATTATTACCATTATTATTATTATATTTTAATAATAATTATTACTATTATTACTATTATTATATTTTAATTATAATTATTACTATTATTACTATTGTTATTATATTTTTATTATAATTATTACTATTATTACTATTGTTATTATATTTTTATTATAATTATTACTATTATTATTATTATTATTATTATATTATAATTATAATTATTATTCTGATGCCCTAACGTCTCACGCTCATTCATCTTCATAGCCGAAATCGGAATAAATTTTGCTTCATTTCAATATCAACGAATTTTCCAAACACATCAATACACCTCCCGACTTCACAGACCCGACGATCAGCATTCGCAAAGTCGGTATTTCGATCTCCGGAGCCAATGTTTGCGCATGATAAATACGTCCGATTCGTTTACGTAAACCGTACGGGTATAGTTTCCGTACATACGTATTGCCATGCACGCGAGTGTGTACGAGACACATGCGTGTGTATAACGGGTGTGTAGTAAAACGCGTTTATATCGGGATCATGAGAAAGCGAGAGTGGCCGTATCGATTGGACGAACGTCGGCGTGTGTGGGTATTTGTTTGTGACGGAGACTCCAGCCTACCTCAAGTCCGCTCGGACGCACGGGTGGGTGGGTGGGTGGGCGGTAGGCCGGAGCAGGGGGATGGTCGGAGGGGTGGCGGGAACGACTCGGCGTTCGGTCTGCAACTACCGTCGAACGCGCCCTCGCGCCTTTCTCCACGATCGATCCGAACCACCTCTAACCTCCGTCCACGAATTTCAAACCAGCCCCCCCCTTCAACCCCACCCCCCATAATTTTTTTTCTTATTTAATTTATTTTTCTTTCGTATGGCATAAAAAAATTGCTACTCCACAGAATCCGATAACACCAAGCGTAGCACCGCTAGACTCTTTTTTTTAAAAGAAAAAAAAAGGGAACCAGGCTTTGTTTCGTTTCTTTTCTGCTATGCTTTGTATTTCGCGTAGTTTTTTTTGTTTCGTTTTGGACGAAAAAAATAATAATTTCACACGAGATGATGATACAAAATTCGTGAGACTTTTGAGTACGCTCTATGGCAATGGTCGAGGATGATTTATTCTTTTTTGGGTTAACCCAACTTGGTTTGTTGTTTTTTTTTTTGGTTCCAATAGCTCGTTTGGTTTGTTTTTTTTCGTCGCTCTTTGTACGTACTCACGTGCTATGCGTCGGTCGTCAGTCGCGGGTCTTCCATTTATCGCGCGGGTCTTCCATCCCGTACGGGCAAACACGAAGATAAAAATTATTTCTTAAGAGAGTAAAAAAAGTTAACAAAAAAAAAATTTAAAAAAAAGATGTTCGCCCACTCGGCTCGTCTGGGGGTACGTACTTATTTTTGGACTAAAAATAACCAACAAGCGAAAATTATAGCGTCTCGGTCATCGTCTCAAAATGCATCTGTGAATGTCTCTCTCTCTCTCTCTCCCTCTCTCTTTTTCTCTGTGTTTCAATTATTTTTTTCATTCTTCCACTCGTTCGTGCTTGGCGCACAACTTGATCCATCCATGCTGCAGTCGTATATGACTGCATGTTTAATTGAGGAAACGTTCGAATCTTTATTACTTATCTTCTTTCTACTGCCACGTAAGTCTCTGTGGCATTGTGATTTTGGTTGTTTTAAAATTTATTTGTCATTCCTTTTTTTTTCTCGCAAAAACGTTGATCACCGCACAACAGCCTCCCCTTCTCCTGAACGAGTCTCTTGCGTATTTCTTCCCAAGGTTATGTTTGTCATACTCGTCGGGACTTTTTTTTCCCTCGGACTCGTGTTTCCGTCCAGGTTCGTATCGTCTGCGAGACGTTGCGTTGGATAACGTCGGCTTGTTAAGCGAGAGCAAAACGACTTCGTGTCTTGATCGACGCTGTTCAATCAATGAAGCTCATCATTACGATATTCGTTTATGCGTTATTAGTCGATGGGTAACGCAATGGTTTCGCCGTGTGATTTCGAATTTCGCGGCACGGAGATATTGGTTGCGTTGAAGTGGGATTAAAGGGCCTCTCATAATCGTGCCACCCTTGCTCGCTCTCTTTTACCCTCTCTGTTAGCCAGGAAAGCACTGGGCTCTCCTTCGATGACTTACACATTCCATAATCCAGCTATAGAATGGTAAAAAACAAGAAAATTCACGAAAATGATGGCTAAAGCTGTTCTTTCTTTCCCCATTTTCGCATCGATGCATCGTACGCGATAAGATATCAAGCATGAGTACGAACAGATAACCCAGAACATAACATATAATGAAAATAATAGAGATTTCCGGCACGAGCGCGACGGAGACGAGCTGCAAAACTCAAATCCGGCGATATCTCCGAAACACCTTAAGATCATCGAACGCCCCGAAGTTCAGACGTTTCTTGCCACGATTCTTCGCAGTTCAATTCCAATTTCATCGAAATCGATCGAACCATTCGGGAGAAATTGCAAAACGCGTTTTCGAAGTGGACGAAACAAGCGCGGCGCCATTGTATCAGCGAGCCAACATCAATGGCGTCTCTCGCCTCGCCCGTTTGGCCGTTTTCGGGCGAACGACGTTTCGGCCGCTCGCAAAAACCGTCGGCTTACTGTCAAGTTCAAGGACGACGATGTTTTTTCCCGCCCCTCCACCCGCAAAGACCCGGCTGACCTCGCAATGCTTCGTAATATCGCGTCTACATACTCGCTTGGCCTCCACATCCCCTCCCCCTCCCTGACGACGTCTGACGACAGTAGCGCCGCGCGCTCGCAGCGCCACGTCTACTCCTTGCGGGGCGCGCGCGCGGCTCTCACGACAAAACAGAATTACGGAGCACCGAGTACGGGCTACGTACGACAAGTTAGACCCGTAACACGCGTGACAAAAGCACGAACATCGTCAATTTTTTTTTTTTTTTTACCGTGGTCGTCGATGCGAAACCATTTTTCTTCCGCGCATTGTGGTCGAAGCGAGAGCTAAACTCGGCTGCGCGGATGACGCCGTAAATTCGAGGCCTAAGTAGAACGACGAGATGTCTCATACGCGGTGTCCAGCGGTCCTTGAAGGCCTTGAAATCCAGCAATTGTCCTTGAATTTCTCAGAGAAATACATTTTTTTTCTTTTCTTTTGAAGCTAGGAATGGAACGAATTTACATGAAAATAGAGGAGGTTGAGTGTGTACGTATAAAAATGGAAATTAGGACATGATGTCCAGTGGTCCTTGGAGTCCTTGGAGTCCTGGAACTGTCCTTGAATTTGGCTTGTCCTCGAAGAGTCCGGGAATTCCCTCGAATTTCATTTGATGTCCGTGAAATTTTTATTTCCCCTCCATTTGAGTTTGTTTGAAAACGAATATTATTAGAAATAATCCTATAAGAATGTGCATCTCAGTTTCGCTGAGAATGACATATATACATTCGTGCATACTGTGTAGTTATTTTTTTCAAAACTGATTTCAACATAAGCAAAAACGATTATTGAAACGACAGCACATTACGATACTAGTACGATTTAACATTTTCCGATGAGTTTTGTCTACTTTGTCTTGTGATAAATGCCAAAATACAACCTGCAAATGTCCTGAAAATGGGCTGGAAATGTCCTCAACTGTCCTTGAATCTCGAACGAAATTGTCACTGGACACCGTGTCATGGTCCCCGCCCCTTCTTGACCGTAGCAGACTCTCCCGATGGTTCGGGATAATAGTCCAGACTTTTGTAAGCGTACTTCACGGTTTTGTTGACTTTGCGATAACGTCGAAGCGAAGTTCGGTTTATTCGATGAAAAATTCATGAAGAAGTCTGGAAGACGTGTCGGTGAGGCTGCGATATGCTTTTCTTTCTTCGTCCGGTTCTGGATTGATAAGACGACGTATGATAAAAAAATGTTGGATATGAGAACGATAGAAAAATATACAATTTTTTTATATACGATATACGAAATTGATATAAGATTTTTAAATAATCTATAATTCGACGATATT
This sequence comes from Sussaba pulchella, assembly GCA_963971145.1. Taxonomy (NCBI): domain Eukaryota; kingdom Metazoa; phylum Arthropoda; class Insecta; order Hymenoptera; family Ichneumonidae; genus Sussaba; species Sussaba pulchella. The sequence goes on along the minus strand of OZ020170.1, from coordinate 15,408,123 downwards.
TCGTTTGTAAAACCTTTTCGATGATTCTTGATCGAATCTAACTTGTCCTTATCTTGAAAAAAATACTCCAATGTGATTATTCCAAACCGAAGTTAATAATTTTCTTTGGCCTTGCGATAATAAAAAAATGAATTTTCGAACAAGTTTTGGTCAAAATAGATTGTAACATAATTCGTTGATACGAATACAAACACGCGCATTGCGATATGAAATTCGTGAGACAATTAAATTCAAATCCCAACGCACGAAGATGATAACAACCAATGGGTTGCTAACGCGACTTTGTAATCGTTTTTAACCGGTTGAAAAAAATGATGGAAAGCGGATAAAAATTGTACGTCAATCATTTTATATACACAATAGAGATACATACACAAGACGTAGGAAAATAGGAATAAATCTCAGGTTCATGTTGCACGTAAAATATGAATAATGAAGATAACGCGTTCGTCTAAACGTGATAACGTAATATACGGGTGCGGTAAAAATATGGATTGTCGAAGAAAATTTTTAATGTTTTCTACCTGTAACCGTGAATTTTTCAAAAATATTTCGGCGAAAAACCGTCAATGACAAATCTACGTATTTGGTATACGTTGTAAATTTTATATTTGAGGCATTCCAACGGAATTCAGATACCTTGGAAGAGTTTACTTAAAATATTTGCCCCACGATTTGTCGCAATGATTTCCGTAAAAAATAAACAGACACATGTTTCGGATTTTTCAATGTTTATCGATCGCTGTTGACACACAGGCCAATGGAATTTTTCAACCATTGATGATTTTTAATTTTTTGAATCGACGTATCTCAGCAACGGGTATCGATAAATTGAAAAAATACGGATGTTTTCTCTTCGTTTTCGTACGCGCTATAAGATGAAAGTATTCATAATAACGTTGCACCATTAAAACTATCAATAATTATCAATTAAAGAATTAAAAGCACCTTAAAAAAAAACGCATTTTTAATTTTTTCCATTTATTTTTCTGTGAATTCCTCGAATAAAAACAAGAAGGTTAAGGCCTTGAACTGAATAGACCGACGATTCGTTCAATAGTCATACCTCTTATCTGATGAAAACACGTTTGACGTTCTTATGTCAATAAAAATTTTTAATCTTTCCTATCTCATTTTTTTCCGAATTTCTCAAACAAAACAAATTTTTTCAAACCTCGAACGGAGCGGAGCAACGTTTCGTTACGAAGTAACACTTCGTTCAACTCCGGACCTCTCATCTCTTCATTTTCCACATGAATTCATGTCAAAACCTTGTGGCAAAAATTCAAAAAAGTCAACCGTTCGAAGTCGTCCGAGTTTCTTTGGAATGCCTCGTATACATAGCAAACCCTAATTACCCGAGGCTCAATCGTTGCAGGCATCCACACACCTCTTCTCGTGCTGCCGGATTTCATTCTTCCAAATTTAATTTTCCTTTCCATTTCTTTTTTTTATCATTCAATGAGCAATCTAAACCAACCTCAACGATTAATTCGCCAACGAGTGAATTATAAATCATAATCGATTCGTAACATCAACTCCACCTCCTCCAACTCGTTGTCAGCTGAAAATTCAAGATCACTCGTTTGCTCGCGTAATTTGTTCGCTCCCAAGGTCCTCGTCGCAAAAGTGGTAGGTTTTTATACCACCCCCCGCCCGCTTCGCCCCCTCAATCCGCCCTCGCACCTCTGCCCCACCTGATTCGATACCGAGGACGCGAAATAATCGTCGTCATCGTCTTGATAATCATCGAGACAGGATTTTTGTTGACTCGTGATTAATATTCAAGTGACGGAATTCCGTCGCGAAAACGGCCCGGGGGGTGGGGGGGGGGGGGGGGGTAGTCTGAGGGATCGAGAGTTGCCGATGGCGATGTTTGCGATTCGCCGCGGCTTTTGATTGCATTCGAGATCAGACTCGGCTCTCCGATAGCATTGTTAACTCAGTCGATTTGAATAATATAAATTAAAAAAAAAAAAAATTGAAAAAAATGTCGCTGCTGAGCGAGCCCAAACTGGGCGAATGGTTGTCCATTCATGATCGCGCTACTGTAAACCTGCGGCATTTTGTTGGTTAGTTGAAAAATACATTCGGCTCGTATTTTACTCGGTAATACATTGATCAAGTATTTCACTCGATTTATTATTGAATAAAAAAAAAACAAAAAAAGGAAACTTCATATGAATAAACCGAAATGAAAGTATTCGTTTTCTTTCGTCGGGCATAAAAGATATTTCCGTAACTTCCATCGTTGTTTATTCCACCGATCGGCGTTATCGACGGTAAATTACCTACGTGCACTTGTCATCAACGGTTTCGACACGGTTATATCGCTACCATCTGCCGTGTGTCGTTCGACACGTGGTTTCTCGTTACCGACACTTATCTCCGACGATTATTCCACAAGTAAATGGCTTGCAGTAAAACGGTTGCAAACGATGCGGTTTTTTATTTTTTTTTTTAGCGAATTGTCGTTCCGATTATTCGTGGATGTTGACGGTAAGGAGAGACGGAAAACCGAAAAACAAATTTTATTGCGTGACGTTCTACGTGAGGTGACCTGTACATTGAGAGCCGTTGATATTATTCAAAGATTGATTTCAATGCGATGATAATAATAATAATAATATAATAATGATGATAATAATAATAATAATGATAATAATAATAATAATAATTATTATTATTATCATTATTATTATTATTATTCCTATTATTATTATTTTTCTATAAAAATAATGATAATAATAATTATTATTATTCTTATTATTATTTCTATTATCATGTTATTATTATTATTATTTCTCCGAGAGAAATAATAGTAATACTAATAATATAATTATATAATTATATTATTATTGTTATCATTATTATTTCTCTGAGAAAAATAACAGTAATAATAATAATATAATTATATTATTATTGTTATCATTATTATTCCTCTGAGAGAAATAATAATAATAATATAATAATAGAAAAATGATAATAATATAATTATAATGTTGTATAATTATATTATGATTGTTATTACTACTATTGTTATTGTTATTTCTCTGAGATAAATAATGATAATAATATAATAATAGAAATAATAATGATAATTATTATTATTATTACTGTAACAGAGAAATAACAACAATAATAATATTTTTTAATTTGGATTACCAATTGAGAATTCTTCACATTAACTTCAATTATTTTAATAATTTTTTTTTTCGTTTTTCCCATCAATAAAATTATTCCTCCAATTTTAAGGGTTGCGCATTTAACCAAGAACCTTCACGGTTTCGGTTCGTCTCTCCGTCCCCCCGTCCATCCGTCCGCCCATGCGCTTTTGGCCGATCTTTTTTATTTATTTCGCCGTCTCCGTCATATCCGAGTCAATCTCCCGCCGGAGCTCGACGGCAAGGGCGCGCAAGTACGCAAGATTTCCTCGCGGTAACGAAATTCCATCGAGGCGAAAACAAGAAAATCATCCCCCAATTTTTTTTGGACTCAAAGTGACCTCTCGTGCCCGTGGTTTTACTTTTGCGGCTGTTGATTTTCGGGTCACCCCGTATATTTCCCGAAGAATCACGAGGAAAAGATTCGCCGGTGGGTTTCACATCGGTGCGAGCTCGCTTCGCATTTAACAACGCGTTTGTCACAACACAGACGAGTGGGATTTGCCGCGGCGGCACCGGCATTCGCGAACAGTCGCGATCGGCCCGTCGAGCCGTGAGCATCCGGTCCATGTGTATCATCCCTCCTCCCCCCCAACCCCTACGCTCACCCCCCAATTCCACAATATCGTCGTGCTTAAAAAAAAAAAATTTACTTTCGTTTTTGTTTTTTTGTTTAATTTTTGAATTTTTTTCGGGGGTGGGTGGGTGGGTGGAATATAATTGGGCGGTGCGGCGCGCCGTACTGTGATTGGCGCACGCGCGTCCGAACTCTCGCGAGGGATTCCCGACGAGGCGGATTCGTAATTGCCGATTCTTAAATACCGAAAACATGTAACTGGTGCGAGAGAGACGAAACTGGTGGCGCTAAAAGCGGATTCAGTGATAAGGAGGAGAGGATTTAAAAAAGAAACAATGAAGAATTTTATGGCGATGAGTAGTGAATTAATTAATTGGGATCCGAGTTGTTGTTGCGATACGTGAAAGAATTGAAGGAGTTTGAGAGAAATAATTTAAAAGAAAATCGTCAATGAACGATCGGAGATTTCGGTGGAATTTTTTAATTTTTGCGGGGGAAAGTTATGATAGTTCGGATAGGTTGATGAGTAAATTGATTGATTGATCGATTGTGGAAGAATAGAGAAGAATATATTTTGTTTTGGAAAGAGTTTTCGATTTTTTTTTGGTGATAACACGAAGAGTTACGCAGAGTGGTGGAAGTTTGGAGTAACAAAGGCGGTGACGTTACTGGGCATGTGAGGGACGGCCATGGACGCCTGGATTTACGACGTGGTAGGTTATGGATGATTAACAATTGAACACGGATGTTAATTTTTCTTTTTTTTTAATCATGTGCGAAGAAGCTACGATTTTTTTTTCGTTCTTTCGTGGTTCGATTGGTCGGTTTTTATTTTTTTTTATTCGTATTTCTTTGCTTCCCTATAGAGAAAGCAATTAATTTTTCGTATTGACTCATTAATTTCATGCATCAATGAATTACATTCTCGTAGTTATTAGAGCGAAATGTCTAAGCTTCTTTTTTTTCTATCGATTGTTTTTGTCGTTGATTTTTAAGGCGTTGCTTCGGTTCCAAACCACGATGGCCTGTGTAATTGTTTCCTTTCGTTTGTTTCTATGTATATTTATATCAAATGTCACTCTATGTCGGATGGACGGACAGCATCGACGACATTGCGTCATTGTGCTTGCAATTTTTCCGGAGACAAACGAAAATCGGCGAATTGGCGGAAACCTCAGCCATTGGAGCTTGAGAAAATAACCGAAACATTGACAAAATTTACTTATCTTTAACTTTATAATTTCGATGAATTAGACTTCGTTATCAACTTCTTACTCGCAAGGGCGGATCTTGGCTGCGAAGGGCCCCGAATTTAGGAGCATTCATTTTTTATTTTTTTTTCAAAAAGAAATCAATTTATTTACCAAAAATTTGAATAATTTTTTTTTATTTTCAATTTTTTAATTATGCTCATTTTAAATACCACGAACGTTATAGGCTAGGCTACAATGTTTAAGACTAAAACTACTTTCATTACTTAATTCTAATGGTTCAACGGCAACATTATCGAATTCACGAGCATCTGTGTAGAACCTACAGCATTGGCGAAATTATTTATTGAACATCATTCAATCAAACTAGATAAAAAATCCACCCGGTTTCATTTTTTACCCAACGCCACCCACCCGACTCGATTGATTGCCCTAAACCAAGGGCTACCTTAATATTCCGCGACAAATTAGAAGCCACAAATGACGTCACGATACATTTTATTGATTTTCAATTTGAAACAATTTTGCACTCACAGAAAATCGAGACAAAAATATATTCTTAGCAACATTTTTATTTCTCAAAAAATGAATACGAACTTACTAGCTTTCTTGTTAAACAGATATTAGGGTTGAGTTTCCAGGCAGAAAGATTTTTTTTGCTAATGAATTTATGAGTTTTTCTTTCGTTACTTCTATTTCTGTTTTGAGATTAAGGGTCTTAATATTTTCGTCGCTTAAGGCCTCAACTTGATTAAATCGGCCATTGCTTATTCGTTTTTCACACGAGCGCTTTACTTGGAAAGTACGTGTACTGCTGTACTTCCTACAGAAGAGTCCTCAAATTCAATAACGTTAGCTCGGTAATTTTACGTCTATTCCCGCCGACAAAAATAAAATTTTCTATGTGCTTTTCTATGCTCTCCCGGTAAATCGGAACCCATCCTAAAAATAGTAGGTCCTCTGTGCAATTAAAATATACATATTAACCCAATTAGCGTATCGCTTTTCATCGCAACCTCAAACCGTATCTTATGGTCGAATCGACCCAAGGCTTAAGAAAAAACATCGAAAACGTCATCCTAAAAATCTCCAAAAATTCATTAATGAAGCTCAAGGTTTCTACTTGACAATTAAATTTTAAAACATGAACTCCCTAAGCTACATTCATTAAAAAAATAACAATAAACAAATGAACTGTGAGACACTGCGGGAACTTTGATATTTTCGCCTGGGTCAAATCGATCCGACGTTACCCTAATCGCTAACCTCAAGGTCTTTCTGGTCCAGCCAAGTTAGATAAAAAAAATGATCTTTCTATCTATCCTCCATGCTCGTGGCCTTGAACGTCGTTGCTTCTTGCGTTTGCTCCGTTTTGCATCGTCGCAAGACAATAGTCGAGTCAAAGTTGCGCGGGCTTGCCGATCGAATGGATAATTAAGTACTTGCGGCACAGAAGCCCGCGGGATTGTGGGGCGGAAGGGGGGGGGGGAGGCGTACCGTCTCGCGATTACACCGCGGTTGCGTTATTTCTCTGTGCGCTGATGTCGACAAACGGCGCTCGCGCCGGTGTAGCTGACGGAGTTGACGCTCGTGGGAGGTGAAACCGACGTCGGCGACGCAAGCGAGTCCAAGTTTAAGGCCACGAGACGTCGGTGACGTCACTCGGGTCTCACACCGCGGCTGGGTTTATGGTTTTGTCGCCGTACTCGCTCTGTTCTACGGGCCCTAACCTTGGCCAATAAATTATACCGACGTACACGGATTGATCGAACATTGTTTCCAACAATTGTGGAAATACGTGGAATTCATTGTTTTCGGTATTAACGTTTTTTGTATGATTTATTTTTTTATTTAATTTTTGTTGGAATATATTTTTTAATTTTTTAATTTTTTAATTTCATATTTTTATATTATTGACAGAATTGTTATTATATTATTATTATTATATTATTATAATAATAGTAATATATTTAATAGTGATAATAATTTTATCATTATTATTATATAATAATAATAATAGTAATATATTTAATAGTGATAATAATTATATTATTATTATTATTATCATTCTTTTCTTAGAATATATTTTTTTATTTTTTAATTCAATATTTTTATATTATTGACATTATTATGTAATAATAATAATAATAATAATAAATTAAACAGTGATAATAATTATATTATCATTATTATTATTATTATTCTTGTTATTTGATGGGATAAAATATTGTAATTATTTTTTTTTTGCTTTTTCTTTTTTCGATAATTTAGGATGAACTTATTCTGATTGAACTTTTGAATTGAATTCAATTAAACTTTTGAGGACGATGATTTTGAATATTTGGGAGTTGGGTTTTTTTCGCTTGTGTATTTTTTAATTTGATGATTTTCGGCATCTGAATTTGTTGTTTTCCTTTTTTTTTGGTGAAGATAACTTTTTGAGAGTCGTATCTCGTGGCTGCAGCGAGATTCTCGATTTCAAGGTAAATCCATAGTCCAATTCCGCGCGTTATGAAACCCTCGGAGCGCGGTTTGTAGTACCTGATACACTGTCGACTATCCGCTTACCGATTGGGCCACATACACCGACCATCCGGGGCTACGTGAAAACGTCGCGTCGGCCATTTCCGTGCTTTATGTTACGCAAACCTATGCCTATGCCTATGCCGGCAATTCGAAAGCACTGGAATCGAAATAAAGAAAAATTAAAAAATTGAAAAGTTAATGAAATAAAACAAAATTTAAAAAAATGGTAATAGAATGTACCAAAAGATAATAAAATCGAATAAAACTCAGCGTTTGATGTCCGAATTTATGATCAATGCGAAGCTCGGGTAGATCCGATACATTTTTTCAGAGAGAATTCGGCAAAATCGTTATTTCTATAAGGCAAATATTCGATTTTTACAAAGCTTTTTGATCGCGTAATCGCGAATTGTTTTTCGCGATTCCTTCGTCCGATTGACAAAATAAATATAGAAAAACGAAAGAGAGAATGAATAATTTCATGCAATAAAATCGAACGACTCAATGTTACAAGCACTCGGCCTGCGCGCGATAAAAGGATCGCGACGCCTTCGTTCCAAGCCAGAAATTCTCCAGTATTTTTTTTTTTCGCATACGCTACACCACCGTCTCTCCTTCTCGGTCATCGCCGAGAATAGAACGATTTTTACTCCCAAAATTCGGCATTCGAAACACAAATAATAATAACGATATTGTCACAATACTGATAACAATATAATTTCGCTCATAAGTCAAATTTAACATTTGGAATTATTATATTACAATAAAATCAGTGATGATGAAACGATTGAATATTTTTCGCCGATGTTTCGTACCTTATAGTCTCTTGAAAAAAAAATATTTTGGCGTTTGACATTTTTTGTTCTAAATTTAATGCATCAGAACAATTTAATAAATAAATAAATAAATAAATAAATAAATAAATAAATAAATAAATAAATAAATAAATACATAAATAAGTAAATAAATAAATAAATAAATAAATAAATAAATAAATAAATAAATAAATAAATAAATAAATAAATAAATAAATAAATAAATAAATAAATAAATAAATAAATAAATAAATAAATAAATAAATAAATAAATACATAAATAAGTAAATAAATAAATAAATAAATAAATAAATAAATAAATAAATAAATAAATAAATAAATAAATAAATAAATAAATGAATACATAAATAAATAAATGAATTGATTACATAAATAAATAATTAAATAATTAAATAAATGAATAAATAAATAAATAAACTAATAAATTAACAAATTAATAAATTAATAGATAGATAGATAAATAGATAATTAGATAGACTAGTAGATAAATAAATAAATAATTTCCAGCGTTTGAAACGCGGCTAAAGGCGACGCTTTTAGAACGAACCGTCGACATGGTGGAGAACAGGTAAAAAGTCACGAGGAACAAGTCGAAAATATATTAAAAAAAGAACGTTGGTCGCTCGCTCGTTGGAGGCTTCGAATTCGAGTGTCCAGAGAGAGTTTGAATGGTCAAGGTTCGTTCGAACGAAGCGGCGAAGCGAAGGAAATTGGGTCGAGGCTTCCTCTCTCCGGGGGCGTTCCGGCTATAATACGCGATACAGCGGTGCTCGCGACGAAGGCCGCGGCCTTCGCCGTGAGCCAGAGTGTGGTAGGGTCTTCATCCTCGGGATATCGATTCGGCCCCTCGCGAACTCGGCTGTTCCATCTCGCATAGTCTCACCCCAGTTCGGTCCCGCGAATAAACTATCCTCGGCGTACGACTGAACCACCGCGGTGCCAACAATAATAGTCGTTAACACGTCCCTCGCGACTGAAAACAATTACGAGGGACTCGAACGAATTGCATATCATCGATGCTGACGATTCCCACGATCAATGACGTCGAATAATCGCGGAATTAAATGATAGGCAGGGACCAACTGCGGCCCTGATTCCGCGAGAAAACAAGCTACGAAGACCGTTTTGAGTTATCATTTTCATGATAACTCAAGAACTTGTGAAGATTTTTCATACTTTTGCGGCGTGAATTGAAGGTGAAGTTTCAGAGATTAGACGCGAGGAATTTTGAACTTCTAAAAAAAAAATTTCGAACCTTGGCCATGAGTTGAAAGTCAGGATTGAAAATTTTGGAAAAGTCCGGTTTTTTTTCTTTCTATCTCTTTGACACGTTGTCTTAGAGATTGGTGATAGAAGCATTATTTTGATGATAACGATGGATTTGAATATTCATAAGCTTTCAAATGACGCTTCGAAATAGATTGTAGCTTTCTTCTTCCCGAAGTTGTCGACGTTCGCAAGACAGAAGTCGTTTTTGCGATCGCGCTTCGCTAGCGGCCTGATAATTTCGGACGGTAGTGTGTATAAACTGAACTGTTTTTCGAAAAATCTTTATTGTCTTTGGTGGTGTCCTCTTAAATATTAATTTGTTATTTTTATAACAAATCAATGGTCCCGATTTAAGTTTTTCATAGCACGAAGATTTTTCATGGCAATACTTCTATTGCCCGAAAGTGGACGAGAAGAGAATATTTTTACGTATTGAGTACGATAACGTCTTCTCTTATTTCAAATCGTAATTGACTATTTTGCAAATATTTGAATAAATGTTCTGCTTTCAACAAAATCGATGCGAACTTTTTCTTTATGTAATTAAATTCTCAACGAAACAAGTTCTCTAATATTTTCTCATAAACGGCCTTCAGGAGATATCGCGAGAATTGTAAAAAAAAAAAAAAGCAAAAAAGTACTTTTTAGGACCCAAACCAACATTTAAGAGGGTAGCACCAAAAAAATTCATTTTTTTTTGTCTTTCAAATAATCTAATGTACAAACCTACGCGTGATAACAGCGCAGGCCCAATTATTTTCTGCTATCCATGTCTTTTCCGACCGAGGATGTGACCAATCGCGAATTCGTTCTCTCATTCATTCTGGTTTTACGTACCGTAGAAATAACTCATGCCGCATCGTCTACGTATGCAACGCCGTTTTATTTTTCTCTCCGTCTCTTTTCTTACCGCCTTTTTTCTTTCGGATCTTCGTATTCTTTGTAACCGGCGTTGGTTCTTACGTAAACGACCAGTTTGAGAACAATCCCGATGAGCTGACACGCCGGGACCTTGAAAATTTTGATACGCCGAGAGACCGAGGCAGCTCGGATCGGCTCGCGGAGTCGCCCGTACGCAAACATATATCTGTACAATCTCGGAGGAAACACCTTTATTTTCGCATACACGCAACGCTGCGTGCTTCTCAATGCTGTCCGCGTCTTGAACTTCTCGAACTCCTTTTGGTTCGCGAAAATAAAAAAAAAAAAATAAAGAACGGTAATAATTATATTGTAAATAATAATAATGCCAAGAGTTAAATATATATGTCTGGAAAATATAGCTATGGGGAATAATAATTAGTTTGGTATCGCCAAAGCTAAACACAATGAATAATTAAATTTATCGACCAAAGCAATTTCATAATAATAATAATAATAATCTAATTTCTATAAGCCTTACATTCTCACAGAAATAAGATTATTATTATTATTATTATTATTACTAATATTATTTTTATTATGAGATTGCTATAATAATAATAATAATGATAATAATAATCTGATTTCTATAGAAATTAGATTATTATTATTATTATTATTATTATTATTATTATTATTATTATTATTATTATTATTATTATTATTATTATTATTATTATTATTATTATTATTATTATTATTATTATTATTATTATTATTATTATTATTATTATTATTATTATTATTATTATTATTATTATTATTATTATTATTTTTATTATGAAATTGCTTTTTTTTTTTTTTTTTAAATAAATAAATAAATAGCCATTCTTGCCCTATGGGCTTTAGAATTTTGACAGTATGAAATTGATATAATAATAATTGTTATTATTATAATAATAATCTGATTTCTATAAAAATGAAAGGCTTATAGAAATCCGATTATTATTATCATCATTTTTCTCCCCCAGAATTCCAACGCTCCGAGCGGGGAAGACGGAGAGAAGAGAAACAGTCGCACGCATACTCCTCCCACCGCTAAAAGAGTGATTTATAAATAGGCAATCGGTATTTCAGTAAAAAAAAAAAAACTTTAAAAAAAAGTGCGAAGGGACAAATCGCTTTGTTTCGAGAAATAAATCAATCGAGTTGGCTCAATAGAGAAATTCTCCGCGAATCGAAGGAAAGACGGTAAAAAAAAAAAAAAAAAAAAAAAAAAAAAAAAAAATCCCGTTCAACATTTTTTTTGTTAAGTTTCTTTTTGCGATCGGCCGTTTTGCATTCGTAGTCAAAGCAGTTCGTGTTTTCGCGGAGACAAGTGCGGCCCGTGGCTGACGATGACGACGACGTCGTCGACGACGACGACGACGACGACGAAGGAGACGAAGACGGCAAATCCGCGTCTCCGCGGGCGGCGTCTGCGCGGTCCGCCTTGCGGACGCGGTCGACGCGACGTCACGAACGGAGCTTTTTCAAGGTCCAGGGCGACTAAACGTCGGCCGTTTCCGTCGACGTTCGCGGGTCTAAAATATCCGCGGCACGTCGTCGTTTGTCGCTCGCGCGTCTATACTTTGCGTGGCCTTCGGACGATTGCGGAGCGCCGCGCGCGGTTCGCTCTTGGAAAAGCCAAGTTCAAGGCCGTTCTCTCCATCGGCCTCTCGATCTCTCGCTCTTTCTATGCATGAAGACGGACTTTGTGTTGTTTCTTTGGAATTTTTGCCTTCGAATTTTCGTATGTAGGTTGAGTTTGGAGTTGAGTCGTATGGTGGCGCTCCATCGGGACTCGACTTGATGTGGCCCATGGGGGATCTTGTGAATGGATCTAAATGACTCCCAATCACTTGAAATCATTGTAATATCACGTAGAGTCGGATTGAAATAACTTTGGATTTATTTTTATCACTGTAAAATCTCGCAAAATTATGTGAAATCGAGTACAATCATTCTGAGTTGTTTGAAATCCTTGCGAAATCATTGATCGCTCGGAGAAACGGAGAATAATTAATTTGCCTTGTGATAATTCATGCGAGATTATTATCGAAACGATTTATTCGTCATTATTATTATTATTTTTTATTATTATTATTATTATTATTGTTTTTCTAAAGCAATGCTGATAATAAGATTTCGTGGTTTCCTCTGCTCTTTTCTCCGCTTTATCTCATCCGTTGCTGCGTATCCCTACATTGGTGGTTTTTTGAAGATGCAATTTCGACGGGAGATAAGATTAGACCGCTCGAATCGGCAATGAGCAAAGACGAGACGAGATACGTAGAAGGCTTCTATACGATCACGTTGATTCGTACTCGGTGCAGTTGGATAAACCAGGTTCAGGGTCGACGAGATAACAAATTTTTTTTTTTCTTCTTAAATTTTATTTCGCATAAATTTTTTCCCGTGCTTCGGTTTCGTTTCGCGATCTCGTCATCGGCGAGATTTGACACGCGCGACGTTTCAATTTAATCAGAGCGTGATTAATAGACTCGTGACGTGGCGACAAAACGAATTTACCTATTTTACATGCTCTTACGCGCGTAGCGCAGGAGAAGTACGTAGATAGATGATGAAAGATCGGACGGGGAAACTTAAAACCTGAATTTGTTTTCCACTTCATTGATCGAAGCGACAGAAATGGTAATTTTTCATTCGCGGCAGCGAATGACGTTTGAAACGTTGTGGTTCGTTCGATTTTTCGCAGGCTGAAAAAATAACCCACAACCGGGGGATTCTTTTCGCCAGCTGGTTTCTAAAAATGTTCGAGACGTTCGCTCGAACTTAAAAATAGTTCGAACGATGGAAAAAAAAAAAAAAAAGAACGAAGAAGAGAAACGAACGAAAAATGTGCAATCGACAGCCCGAGCGCATCGCCGAGACCGACGACTGCCTTGGCTTCGATGTTAACATCGGACATTCTTTTCGACCGTGCTTTGGAAAAATCGTTTTTCATAATTAGCTGAAGGAGTTTTTTTTTATATCGACGATTCGAATAATTCGCAAACATTAAAGTTAATAAAAATGTTCAGGTTTTCGGCAACGTGTTTAAATGCTCAACCGGAATATAATACACGACACGTAAAAAACAAAATTCGTCGTTAAATTGGCAAAATGTTATTTCGAAAATTTTAGATCACGAAAAAAGATTTTTGTCAATTGTTCATGTTAATGTGAAAAGAAAAAAAAACCAAAAAAAAAAAAATTCTCTCCGGCGGGGAATCGAACCCCGGTCTCCCGCGTGACAGGCGGGGATACTGCCTCTATACTACCGAAAATTTCATGTCCACCGGCAGGAAAAACGGCTATATAAAGGGTCGAAGCTGTATTGCACCGCTCGATCTTGTTGTTTCACAAAGAACGTTATTATTCGAAACGCCAAAATCACAAAAAAAATAAAAAACAAAAAAAAAGTCTATTAAAAGTTATATATATGGGCAAAATTCAAATTTCGGAAAAAATCGAGTTTTTGCGAAATTTCAAAACACTAAAGAAAAATATTAGGAACCCGCTGCCCACTCAAATTTTATGAAAAAAGTTCTTCAATTTCAATAGAATATCCGGGAAAAAAATTTCATACAAATAAAAAGGGGATAAATAGCAGTTACCTCTTGATAAAAATAATATTGCGGGGGGAGGGGAGGGGAAGGAGGGGTCTAAAAAATCTAAAAAGAAATAAGAGAGGTAGTAGGATCCAAAGAATACTAGAAAAAAAATCATCGTCCACATCGGGGGATAGGAGGGTGCTATACAGTGCAATACAGCTTCAAGCCTTCATATAGCCGTTTTTCCCACCGGCGGACATAAAATCTTCGGTAGTATAGAGGCAGTATCCCCGCCTGTCACGCGGGAGACCGGGGTTCGATTCCCCGCCGGAGAGAATTTTTTTTTTTTCGTTTTTTTTTCTTTTCACATTAACATGAACAATTGACCAGAAACCTTTTTTTTGTCTCGTTCGAACAAATAGATTATAGTATCCTTCACTCAAACAGAACACAGTGATCTTACTTTCATTTATAAAATGTGTTTTTTTAAATTAAATTTATTTTTCAAACATTTATGGCCTCAGACTCGGACTTCGGACTTGGGATTTCGGACCTCACCCATGCGAAAGCGGATAGAACGCGGTTTACCCGGGTAAAGTCCGAAGCGTGTACAATTTTAAATATATTCCGGACTTTACCCGGCGAAAACGGATAGAACGCGGTTCACCCGGGTAAATCTAGTTCTACCCGTTCATCGAACTTTACCCGTAACATATATGTATATGCCAATTCTTGAATAAATAAAATAAAAATTGAAACAAAAAATAATTTCGTCGGAAATGAATAAATGACTCATGGTCGAACATTTTTGTTCGTCTTCCGGCAGGTCTGCATGATGTCCGGTAACGCGGTCGAGAGCATGATCGGTAACAACAGAACGATGCCGAGCATCAAACAGGAAATCGAAGATACGTCGGCGCCAGGACAAAATTATCATCAAGTTTGCTCTCCGAGCACGACGATTCAGCATCAGGAGGTAATTCATCGCGTAAATTGGTACAGCAACGAATTACACGAAACGATACGATGACGAGACAGAACGGAGAAGACTCGATCGTGCGTTAACGATCTTCGAAAGATCGACGACGATTTAATACGTTTTTTTCTACTTCTTGCATTTGTGTATGTTCATTCGTTTTTCAAGGCCATCTGCGGAAAAATGGACATGCGGGATTACGGAGGCGGTGGAACCAGTCCGGGTAGTCCGGAGATGCAGCATTGTTCATCGACGACTCAGCCCCTCGGAACTCCTGAGGTATTTTTTTCGCTCGACATATTTTTTTTGCATTCTGTATTTTTTTTTTGGTATTATTATGTTTGTAGAAAAAAAATCACAGCAATGGGAACTGAGCTGCTATTCGAATAAGAGTCGTTTCGTGAAATATTTTCGACGACGGTGTTTCAATTTCAATTTTAGATTCGTTTTGAATATATATTTGATAGCATTTTTGATAGTCTTTTTTTAAATTTAGCAATCGAGGAAATATTTTTTTTAATGAAATCATCATCGTTATTTTATGAATTTTTATGTGTTTTTATTTATTATAAATGTATTAATGTGTGTAATGTAATAAATAATTTTATATATATTGCAATTACGAATATATATATATATATAGAAGGGAGGGTAGAATTTTTTCAAAATTGAAAACGGAATATATATATATTTTTGAATTATTATGTTTATAGAAAAAAAAATCACAGTAATGGAAACTGAGATGCTATTCGATGAAGAATCGTTTCATGAGATCTTTCTAACGACGATGTTTCAATTTCAGTTTCAATTTTTTTTAAAAATACATATTTGACAGCATTTTTGATAGTATTTTAAAAATTCAGCAATCGAGGAAATTAAAAAAAAATGAAATCATCATCGTTATTTTATAAATTTTGATGCGTTTTTATTTTATAAAATTTTTTTATGAAATCTTTCCAACAACGATCTTTTAATTTCGAATTTTTTCGTTACCATCTTTAATAGAATTTTCGATTAGTATATTTGAAATCGAGCAATCGAATCGAATCGTGTGCCAACCGAAACGTTGCATTTTCCTCGTTCGTTTTGTTTCATTCATTTTCCTTTTCTTTCCGTCCGTAACGATAAAACTTTTCTCGGGCAATCAATTGCGGTGAAAGTTGCGATAGGAAATGACACTGAAATATTCAGTCGAAACTGACTCGGGCTGAAAAAGCTCGTTCCAGGCCGTCGGGGTAGCCTCGCATTGCGAGGACGGCGAAAAACTTTTAACTCGTTGAGTCGAGCTTGGATAATTATCGGATAATTTATTTACAGCTCTCGATTGCGTTTCGTACGGACGTAGTTCGAAGGGGAGGGGGTGCAATAACGACCCTGATTGGGGAGGGGAAAAAAAAAAACGATTTCGTAGCAGTTTGACTGGAGCTGTTGAATAATTTTGGGTAGAATAACTTGAAAAATATGTATGGGGAGGCCCGCATCATTGGATTTTGAAACCCTTCTATCTTCCGATGTGGTCGACCTTTTTTTTAGTATCTTTTGGGACTTCCAACTGCGGTTAATTTTTTTTTTCCGTTTTTTAGAGCCCCTTTCCCCCGCCTGGCTTCTTTAGCGAGAGGTAACTGCTATTTTTACCGTTGTAAATTCGTTAAACATTTTTTTTCCAAATACTTTATCGAAGTTGAGGATTTAAAAAAAAAAAAAAATTAGGGTGAGAATCATGTTTCTAATATATATATTTTAATTTCAAAAAAATTCGAGGCTCAACAATTTCAATACGTGGTAATGATTTCCTGTAAAAAAACAGGAGAGAAGTGGAAACTATCTTGCGAAAAAATAGATTCCATTTCTCTCCTGTTTTTTTATTCGATACTCGATTTTTTAAATTCTTTTCCGTCATAAAAACAATAAAAAATTATTAAAAAATCGTTTATCCATCGTAAATGTATGGTAAAAGTAGCAGTGAGCTCTCGATAAAAAAAAGGATCTAAAAAATCCGAAAAAAAAATTAGTGAGCTCCCAGCATCCATAAGATACTAAAAAAAAAAAAGATCGTTATTTCTCTCACATCGAGCGATAAAAGGGTTTCAATCCAGTCATTCGATTCGTCCCTTCCCACGTGTCGCCACACGTATACACATATTTTTCAATTTTCCGATTACAGGCGGGTCTGAAGGAAGATGACATGATGCCAAGACGACTCTGTCTCGTTTGCGGAGACGTGGCGAGCGGTTTTCATTACGGAGTCGCGTCTTGCGAGGCGTGCAAAGCATTCTTCAAAAGAACGATACAAGGTCGGTGCCCCCAAAAAATTCGATTTTTCATCGGTTCTCAACGACCGACGTATCATCCACGAAAATATTAACCAAATACCATCGCCGTCCTTTTATTCAATTCCATTTATTACATAATTTTTCTCATAAACTCACAAATTTTTTCTCCTAATTTTCCCTCTTTTTTTTTTCTTCTTCTTTCTTTTCTTCTTGTTTTTCTTTCGTTATCTTCGAGTCCCGCGACGGCGATGGTCCCCGTCGAAGGATCGTTAAAACGATTCGATAAAATAGCGAACAATTTTACAGGTAACATAGAATACACGTGTCCGGCAAACGGCGAATGCGAGATAAACAAACGTCGGAGAAAAGCCTGTCAGGCTTGCAGATTTCAAAAATGTCTTCGTCAAGGCATGTTGAAGGAAGGCGTGAGGTTGGATCGCGTCAGGGGCGGTCGACAAAAATACCGAAGAAGCACGGATCCTTATATGCCCGTGAAAACCGTCACTTTGGAAGGTAACCAATCAAATTCACGAAATTCTTGATAAATGTTTTTTTTCTTCTTTCTCTTCTTTTTTTTTTTTTTTTGAAACATCGGGGCAGAGGGAGGGGGGGAAGGGAGGTTCTTAGTTCCGTTGTCCATTGTCCATTGTAACCATAACGATTGGCAACACGTCCCATTGCGTCCAGCTCTTGCGAAAAATATTACGCCTAATTTTGTATTAAAAAATACTTTATTATACCGGGTGGTCAACGAAACGTTTGCAACCTTATAACTTACAAAGTATGCGTTGCACTAAAAAATTTTATATACAAAAGTTAGATTGTTTAAAAGGGTGCATTGCGTGATGCGTTTGATTTTTTTTTAAGGTCGAAGGGTTTTGAAGATTTGAAGGATATCTTTGTTTTTTTTTTAAATTGGATCACTATATTTTTTGTAGCGAAATGTGGTGGAGAATCGAATTCTGAGTAAAAAGGTATTGGGCTTTATTAGCCTTGAGCTTAATAGCTAACGAGTAATTGTACTTTGTTACTTGAAAATTTTCTCCACGTGATATCAAATTGGAGATTCAACCTTATCACAGATTTTCGCAGGACAGCGATGTTTACGTGACAGTGAGTGACTACTGGCTTATGGCAACTAAAAAGAAAAAAAAAACAAATTTTCAAATACAAATTACAAATTTTTTTGTAGAAAATTTTTAAGTAATTAAATTGAAATTACTCGTAAGCTATTAGGTTTAGGGCTAATAAAGGTCAATACTTTTTTTCTCAGAATTCCATTCTCTACCACATTTCGCTATAAAAAATATAGCGATCTGTTTAAAAACACAAAATTGTCCTTTAAATCTTCAAAACCCTTCGACCCATAAAAAAAAATGAATGCACTACGTTGTCCACCCTTTTAAACCATGTAATTTTTGTACGTAACATTTTTTCGTGCAACGCATACTTTGGAAGTTATAACGTTGCCCACGTTGCGTGGACCACCCTGTATATTTTTTTAAATTTTCTTCTTTTTTTCCCTTTTTTTTTCTTTTCATTTTTCATTTTTCTCGCATGCTTCGTAGAACATAAAAATTTAGATGTGTGAACAATTGAAAATGATTTTTTTCCGTTTTTGTTTTTGTTCAATGTTCTAAGCCAACGTAGGAATGACGGGAGGCGGAGAAACGACAAGTAAGATATTTTTTTGTAATTTTTGTTTCGCCAAATTATTAAACGATATTTTGTGTATATATTTTTTTTTTTTTTCGTTGGATATATCGTATTTTAATTATTGCAATTTATTGTATTATCGTTGGAGCGTTACGACAAATTGATCGATCGATACGTTCGCGTGTGATTTTAGACAATAAAATGATAGAAGCGCTGGTTGCTTGTGAGCCGGATATTCTCCAGGTGTTCAGTCTCGCCCAGACTTTGGACACGGATCAGCGGGTGCTGGGACAACTCTCCGATTTGTACGATCGCGAACTCGTCGGAATAATCGGTGAGTAACGAGAATTAAGAAAAAAAGAGAAAGAAACAAATTATTTCGCCCCTCAAACTTTGAGGGATTATATTCAGTTGTTTGCAAAAAAATTGAGAAATTTTCATGATTTTTTTAGTGACGTTGACTCAATTTTGTTAGACTGCAATGCACGGAATCGATTGCGACATCTATTGAGGTACTTGTGTTAATTTTTTGATGAAAAATTAAATTAAATTATGGGCGCGGTATTGCCGTTGTACCAAAACGCGTTTTTTTTCAAAGATCGCAATTCGCGAACGAAGGTTTTAGCGAATTTTTTTTTTTTTAAGATGCCAATTTGTCCGAAAAATTCGATTTCTTGATAATTAAACCTTTTTGAAGTCGGATTTCTCATAAATCAAACTTTTCGAAGTTCAATTTCTCAAAAATCAAACTTTTCGAAGTTCATTCCTGATAAATATAACTTTTCGAAGTTCAATTTCTCAAAAATCAAACTTTTCGAAGTTCGATAACTCAAAAATTGAAACTTTACAACGTTCGATTCTCCAAATATTGTACTTTCCGAAAAAAATTGACATTATTTTGTAAATCAAAATTTCACAAAACTTATCGTTAACAAAATTGCGATCTTTAAAAAAATCAAAAATACACTTTCCGGGACAACGGCAGTAGTTTTCCCAAAATTGAAAACGTTTTCATGAAAAAATTCATAAAAGTTCGTCGCATATCCTGCAATCAATACCGTACAGTATATTGCAATAAATTCGTGTCAACATTGCTGAAAAATCATCAAAATCCCGTAATTACCCGGCCAGCAAAAAAAAAAAAATCCGTCAAGATCCTCCGAAAAAAAAGTAATATTTCCGTTCGCGTAATAAAAACTCACCTTTTTGTTATTCAAAAAACAAAACAAACAAAAATAGGATGGGCGAAACAGATACCCGGCTTCAGCAGTTTAGCCTTGAACGATCAGATGCGACTTCTGCAAAGTTCGTGGGCGGAAATTCTTACCTTCAGTCTCGCTTGGAGAAGCATGCCGAACACCGGACGTTTAAGGTTCGCTCAGGATTTCACGTTGGACGAAAGACTCGCCCGCGAGTGTCACTGTTCCGAACTTTATTCGCTCGTAAGTATTTTTCAATCTTCATTTAACAAACCAAATTTATCCGAATCTTCGGATCAACAAATTATTACGATTAAGGAAGTTTTCTCACGTTGTCACTTATTTTCTGAAAAGTGATTTTTGGGAATTAATTTCTGAAAAACGGTCAAACTTACAGCGTTGGTATTATGCAATTACATTCGTACATGATTGAAGCAACGTTTGAAATTTTTTCAAAGCATTATATTCGAAATTTCACAAGATATTCGATGTTGCGCAGGTCATGTCGCGAAAATTCTTCATCGACGGGCTTCATGACATTGCGACTGTTCTAATCGTCCGAAACAAAATATTTTTTATATTCATTCTATTCTCCACGAATGTGATTATCGTTCGGCCCCTTATCAAACAATTGTAAGAAATATTTACAAAATGGCGGCGCTTCAAAAACCATTATTCTGATTTTCACAATAAAACGTTCACTTCTCGAGGCCCGGAAAAAATAGTAATTATCAATCAATAAAAAAAAAATGTAGGATCTAACGATGGCCCGACGTGTGCTCTACATGCGTGCAAAATCGCAAGTCGATCAGCCCGGTAGTTTCCGAAAAAAATGCTCTTGCAATTAAAAAAATGTTATTTTGAAAAAAAAAAAAAAAAACGCGTTTAAAGTTTCTCCACTCGTCTTCGTAGTTCGGTTAATTTTCCACAAATCACTTCAAAATTTTCACGACACATTCTCAACACCCCAAACTATAAAAAACCAAAGAAAAAAAAATTGTTTTCCTTCACCAAACACATGAAAAATCCTCGAATCAATTCGATCGATTTATTTTATCTAAAAAAAATAATAATCAAATAAAATAAATAAATAAATAAATAAATAATTCCAGTGTATCCAAATCGTCGAGAGACTGCAGCGATTGGGATTGGCTCGGGAGGAATATTACATTCTCAAGGCCCTGATTCTAACGAACAGCGACGTGAGGTTGGACGAGCCTCAGGCCCTTCATCGTTTTCGAGACTCGATTCTCAATTCCTTATCGGATTGCGTGGCGTCCGTGCGACCGGGACAAGCCATGAAAGCCACGCAAAATATGTTCCTAGTGTTGCCGAGTTTGCGACAAGCCGACGGTGTCGTTAGAAAATTTTGGTCGAGCGTTTATCGAACCGGCAAAGTTCCAATGAACAAATTGTTCGTCGAAATGTTGGAAGCCGCGTGTTATCGATGAAACGACGATGACGAAACCACGGGCGGACGACGATCATCCCGACTGCGACGATCCGACGATCTCGACGACCGTCGTGAAACCAAAAAAAAACGCGAAATCGTTTGATCGAAGTTGAACCATCGTTCGTTCCAAAATTCGTTATAAAAAAAAAAAAAGAGAAAAAAAAAAACAAAACAAAATAAATTGAAAAATTAAAACGAACAAAAAAAAACATCGCGAATAGCGAGATGGAACGTCAGTCGTCGCGACGGCAAGAACGAGCGAGTGAATGAGAGAAAACGAACGGTTCCGGCTTTTTTTTTTCGCGAATTCGCGAAGTAATGAAAGATTAAATAAAAATATAAATAAATTAAAAAAATGAAAATACGAAATTACGAAAATAAATGAAATCTCGACGTTGGCGGCTACTTTCCGTGGGTCGGAAAAATCTTTAGTTTTCGCGAAGTTTTGCGCGTGGTCGCGAGAACTTCGCGGTCTCAAGATTTCGACGAATCTTCGCGTTAGCGGCGTTATTTTTTTTAATATCAATAACGCGTGTGATTTTTCACTCGGACGAAGATGAATGAAGGAATAAATTTAACTCGATCGTAGTCTCGGTGGAGCGACGTAGGCGTGGGAAATGATGGGGGAAGAAGCTTTTCGAATAATTTTCATCAACGTTCGATCGAGATTTGGGGTAGGTCTCGAAATCCAGAATCTCATTCTGCCGTAAACGTATATATAGATATAGTGGCGTAGCTCGCTTCACGCGTTGTACCGCGTGAAGATGGTTTTCGGCCGAATGAGATTCGGGATTTCGAGACCTACCCGAGATTTGCGCAGGAAGAGCCGGAGATGTTGTTTTTTTTGTTTTTTTTCACGCGAGTTAAATAAATGAGGAAGTTGTGTATAAATGGGAATCAGTGATACCAGAGATTAGGCGCTCGATCGGCGAAGGAAGTTGCTTAAGTTGTTCCCGGCATCGCCGGTCGATAGCCCGGCAACTCCGGAAGTGCTCCGCTGGCTCGCGAATCGCCGATTGGCCGCGCGGGGATCGAAATTTCGACCGATCGAAGTTTCTACAAGTCGATTGATCGAATTGAAATGTTTCGAAAATTTATATACCGCGTCGACGTAGCTCCGAACGACGATATCTCGACGGATCTTGATCTCGAGGGCGTATGCAGGGTGTAGTAAAACTACTAGGAAAAAATGCGGTTGGATAATTCTTCGGGGAAGGGAGTGACAAGAAAATGGGTTGGATGAGAGTTGTAAGGGTTTGAAATGGGAACGATTCTTTTGAACCACTTGAAGTTGTTTTCTTTTTCGAGACGGAGGCAACGATATTTTGTGTTATGGATTTGTTGATCGATTTTTTTGATGAAATATCGCATTGTAAGACACGGATCGTAAATTCTGTGTACCGTAGTGGGTGGAATCCGCGGCCGATAGCACGTAAGCTAGTATGAAGATTGATGCGTATCATTGCTAGAATGGTTTGGGTTTGGGGGTCGTCAATTTGGGTATTCCACAGAGAACGGTACGCAGAATTTTACGATATTTTTTGTGCGATATTTCGGGAAAAATCGATGAGCAATTCATGAGACAAAGGATCATTGGATTCGTCTCGAAAAGGAATGAAGGAAGGAAAGGAAGGAAAGGAAGGAAAGGAAGGAAAGGAAGGAAAGGAAGGAAAGGAAGGAAAGGAAGGAAAGGAAGGAAAGGAAGGAAAGGAAGGAAAGGAAGGAAAGGATGGAAAGGAAGGAAACGGAACGGAAAGAAAGGAGAGGAAAGGAAAGGAAAGGAAAGGAAAGGAAAGGAAAGGAAAGGAAAGGAAAGGAAAGGAAAGGAAAGGAAAGGAAAGGAAGGGAAAGGAAGGGAAAAGAAGGGAAAAGAAGGGAAAAGAAGGGAAAAGAAGGGAAAAGAAGGGAAAGGAAGGGAAAGGAAGGGAAAGGAAGGGAAAGGAAGGGAAAGGAAGGAAAAGAAAAGGAAAGGAAAAGAAGGGAAAGGAAGGAAAAGGAAAGGAGAGGAAGGGAAGGGAAGAAAGGAGAGGAAGGAGAGGAAGGAAAGGAAGGAAAGGAAAGAAAGGAAAGGAAGGAAAGGAACAGCTTCAGGTGCTTCAAAAATACTCTTCCCATTGAAAAGACCCGCCATTATGCTTGCAGCACAAAGCACAAACTCCAAGAGCATAGATTCAATCCATGAGCGTCCTCCTTTGAACCCTACAACTTTAATCCCACCCACTTTGCCGTCACTCCTTTCCCTCGAAGACTCATTCAACCGCATTTTTTCAAACGCTACACCCCGTATACGTCCTCTCGACTTCGATCCGCCGCCATATCGTCATTCGCAGCCACGTCGTTTCGGTGTATCAACCCCCGAAGCATTTCAATTCGATTTCTCAACCCGTCGAAACCTCGCTCCATCGAAATTTCGATTCCCACCCACCGATCGGACGTAGCGAAGGAAAGGAAAAAAAAAAAATTGTAACCGTTGTTACGCGACAGTCGAGCGCATTTCGCGCGTGTCACACAGAAACGTAGCAGAGTTATATTCAGGGATCTTTATTATCTAGTTATTATTGTTACAAAGACCGTGTGCGGTTCGTGTGTACAATACACACACATTGTAAAGGTAATCAACGATCGGGCGCGAACGCAGCCGACGATCGATGTACCACGGAAAGTCTTTTAAATGTACAGACGAAAAAGAAAAACGAAAAATTGCGTACGAGCGATTCTCGAACGTAGAAAAAAAAAAAAAAGAAAAAAATCCCTTTTGCTCGCAATAAAACGCAAATTGACGAAAGTTGCAATAAACGTTAAATCGCTTGCCGCGAAATCTTCGTAAATTCACAATCTCGACAGCTTCAATCGTTGTTGTTGTTTCGTTATTTTTTTTTTTTGGCAACTTTTTAATTTTCTTTTTTTTTTTTTATAGATATATATTTTTCGGCAAATCCTTGTCGATCGTTATTATTTTTATTTGGCTTTTAGACACTCTTATCGATACTCGCCTCGTTGGAATTCCCAGCCGCTTGGCCATGAATAGATTTTTATTTCACGTCCGCTGCACAATGAAATTTTTACGCCTTTTTTCTGGGAAGGGGGGGTTTTTTTTTTTTTTTTTTTCGACAATCGGCGAACACGAATCCGCTCGATAGCGAGTGTAGGACGAAGCGTGTTATCGGATTTTAACGATAATGAAATATTGAATATGACTGTTTAGTCACGGCGAATTTATTCGTTAGGGCAATTTGTTGTCGAAAGAAATTTTTCGATTTTTTTCCCCGCCCTCGATTTATCTTTTATTTATTATTTTGAAAAGATTATTTTTTTTTATTATCATCGAGGGCGCGACGTGCGTTTGTTTCGCCCTCGTGTCTGTGAATCGCGAGATTTTTCATCGATCTTCGCGATATCAGCGTTGTGGAACTAACAGAACGATTTTCAAATATTTTTCATTAGTTTTTTAACTGCGAAATTCACGCAATTGTTCAAGCACGAACCATTCGTCGAATTGATAAAAAAATTACCGATATATCGATTAATTTCTTTCGATGTTCGTCGTGGCCGTGGATGAATGGTCTCAGGGTTTATTCGCTGACGAAATAAAATAGAACGAAAGAAAAAACAAATGAAATGGAGAACGATACGAATCCGAGAATGTAACGAAGATTCAAAGTATAATGAAACTTACGTAGATCTTGACACGTGGAAGAGATGGTTTTATGGGTTTGCAGGAAAATTCGTTTAAAACAATTCGGCTAATAACAATTCGTCTAAAGCAATTCGTCTAGAACAATTCGTCTAACAACAATTCATCTAAAACAATTCGTCTAATAACATTTCGTCTAAAACAATTTGTCTAATAAAAATTCATCTAAAAAATAATTCGTCTAATAACAATTCGTTTAAGACAGTTAACCTAATAACAATTCGTTTAAGACAGTTAACCTAATAACAATTCGTTTAAGACAATTCGTCCAGAACAATTCGTCTAACAACAATTCATCTAAAACAATTCGTCTGATAACAATTCGTCTAAAACAATTCGTCTAATAACAATTCGTCTAATAGCAATTCGTCTAATAACAATTCATTATTTCTCAGCGAAAGAACGTTTAATTTTTTCCGAAACCTGGGGTTTTATATGGATTTTTAGGTTCTTCTTTAGCGTTATTTTCAGTTCTCATTTTCTTTATTACAAAATTATGTTTTTTTTTTCTCTGTTTCGTTTAGACGAATTGTTATTAGACGATTTTTTTTAGAAGAATTGTTCTAGATTAATTGTTATTAGACGAATTGTTTTAGACGAATTGTTATCAGACCAATTGTTATTAGACGAATCGTTTTAGACGAATTCTTTCTAGACGAATTTTCCGCAAATCGGTTTTATGTGTAATTATAGTAACTTTTACGTTTCTAAAAACGCGATAGACGATTTAGCGAAGGATTTGCCAGATAGATAATAATTCGTTTGGTTAAGCCAAGGAATAAAATCCAATTATTTCGTTAACGAGGTTCTACGTACCCCGAAAAATAATCGTCGAGATGTTTTCGTCTTCGCTTCGAACTCTTAAATCGTTGGCGTTTCTATTTGTTGTTTTCTTTTTTTTCACTACGCGTTCAAAAAAACAAACAATTTCGATTAATCTGGTGTCAGTTTTTGTTACTCGCTCGTGCGAGATTCCAAAAAAAAAAAAAAACATAATAATTCATCTTCGAATATTCTTCAGGAAAAACTATTTCGCAGAAATTGTTGGTGCGTTGATAAAACGCGAATTCGGAGAATATAATTGACAAAAATTCGTACGAGCGGATTCGTGTAAATAATTTATAACGTACGTACGTAAAAAAAGGAAAAAAAAAACAAATAAAAATTAACGACTGGGTGATTAATTTCGTTGCATCGACGCGAGCCAATCGTTATCGAAGAATTTTCCAACGTAACCCGTACGTGGCTCAGAACGATCGCGTTTTGATCTCGATTGTACAAAAAAAAAAAAAAAAAAAAACGAAAAGAAAAAAAATCATTTCGCGATTATCCGGCGAGATTTTTCCTTGCGATCCGAGCTCGGGTTTCGAAATCGCTGTTTCGAACGTGATTATAAATATGTACGTAGATACATTGTAACTATATATATACACACATATATATATACTATTAGAGACCTATGTATAATTTTTATATGTACAGACACGACTCACACGGAAATCACGAAAAAGCAGATATAAAAAGAACGAAAAAAGATAAAAATATTAGAATAATTAAGGAAAAATGAAATAGAAAAAAAAGAACAAAAACAAAAAAAAACACGAACCTGAATCAGCGAATTAATTAACCAATAACACGCGAGACATCACGAATAATTGTACGATTGATAAACGAATTAAAAAAAAAAAAAAAAAAACTAATCGGCTAGCGAGAAATTTCGAAATTTTGCAACGTTAATGAGCGACGAACGACGAATGAAAGAAGAGTCGCGGGGGATTGAGTTTGTAGCCATTTTTTTGTTGTTCTTTTCCATCAACAGTTCGCGACTAGTCGGAAGACAAAAAAATCGGAAAAAAAAAGAAAACGTAATTTTCTTCTGAAAAGCAAAATGAAGATTTATTTTCAGAAATAAATTTTTCATCGGAATACACGTGTATGGAAGTAATTGTAGCATTTTTTTTATAGCAAAATGATGGAGAAATAAAGAAGTAACGGCTGTTAACGTGAGCGGTGTTTTTTTTTCCTTTCGTTTGCCAATTTTTGCGACAGGATTCAACGAAGACGACACTGAAAAAGATGTCTCCTCAATATTGCGGCCATCTTTAATTTCGAGTTTGGAAAACCAATGGCTCTTGTAAGTCCTTGAAGTCCTGGAACTGTCCTCGAATTTAGTTTGTCCTTGAAAAGTCCTCAAATGTTCCCCAATTTCATTTAACGTCCTTGAACTTTTTATCTCCCCTCAATTTGAGTTTGTTCAAAAACGTATATTATTAGAAAAAATCCTATAAGAATATTCATGTTAGTTTCGCTGAGAATGACATGTATACATTCGTGAATACTGAGTAGTTTTTTTAAAAACTTATTTCAACACAAGCAAAAACGATTATTAAAACGATAACACATTACGATACTAGTACGATTTAACGATTTTTCGATGAGTTTTGTCTACTTTTACTCTAGACAAATGCCCTAACACAACCTGCGAATGTCCTTGAGATGTTCTGGAAATTGTCCTTGACTGTCCTTGAATTTCGAACGAACTTATGACTGGACACAATGGACATGCGCTCCATAGATGCTTCATGGACAGAAATTCAGTAGCATATTACCAGATGAATAACCTACTAATTTCCTCTCTTAAATTAATGCTTCATAGTAGACGCTTCATTAATGCTTCAAAAGGGCTTCATGCGTGCTTCATAGACGATCACGGCTACGATATAAACATAAAGAAAAAGAAAGAAAGCCAAAAAAATGTTCATGACTCGGCCGGCTCCTTCGTAATCGAAGACATCGAACGAAGGCGCCTCCATTTTACGTCCACACTTTGGCCGCTACAACTCGAGATCGATGCATTTTACTACCGCTGGTTACGAAAATTGCTTCGTCCTTGTTCTGGGAGTAACAGGAGTCGAGAACTACCAAGGAGGTAACTGAGGAAGTACCAACAGTCGGTAATAACGAGAACGTGAGAACGAAATATCGACGGAGCGAATGACGTGCGGACGTTGAAAACGAAAAGATGGACGTGGAAGTATCAGGAGTCGAAGAAAACGAGAAGGTAAGGACGACAGATCGACGAAACGATCACCGGCCGGGCGTTAAAAGTGAGTAGACGGATGAGGAGGTATCAGGAGTCGAAGAGAACGAGAAGGTAAGGACGAAAAGTCGACGTAACGACCAGCGTTCGGGCGTTAAAAGCGAGAGAATGAACAACGAAGTATCAGGAGTGCATGAGAACGAGATGGTAAACGCGAACTATATTAATTTCTCGATTACAAAATGACGACCGAGTATTCTGTTTTCTTGGATATTGTGAAGAAAAATTTGTTTTGCGATGATCAATCCTGAGACGCGACGGAGGTGCGAAAAAATGTGAATAAATGTTATTTTTAATTGAAAAGAACCACCGTCCTTACGTCTGTACCTCGTGATCGTGATCATCGTCAGTCGTATACAAGAACGGGGAGGAATCTTGGGGGGTTGAGAGGGTCGATACGAAAACGCGTAGTTTTTCACAACGTAAAGACTGAGAGCTGCTCTCCTCAAGTACTGCGTTGCACGAGGAGACAGAAAGAGAGAAAGGGGGAGATGCGAAGTAATGAAAAGAACAGAGGCAAAATTTAATAAGAAATAAAGAGACGAATGTAAGCGAGAGATTGTGATACGAAATAGATAGGATCGCTTCCCACAAATCTTCCCTTCGCGTACTGAGGAACTAGTTTTCTTTTTTTTTCCTTCTTTTCTACGGTTCCGAGGACTGCGCCATTAACGACAACATTTAACCATATATTTAAGATCTGAATGCTTCTTTATACCTTTCATTATTTTTATCGTGTGGCACAGAATAATCTACATTAGTCCAGAACACTCGTTAACTAACGATAAGACGGAAAAAAAATACACGGGAAAATAATTATGTTGTAGGGGAATAAAAAAAATAATAACAAAAAAAATGTCCTTTAAAAAATTAAAGAAGCAAATAAATATGTGAAAATAAAAAGCGAAACAGTTCATAACGAAAGAAGTGTTTTTTTTTTCACGTGCTCATTGCTCTCTACACGCCGAGACTTTGCAGATGTACTTATTGGAATGCGACGCCATTTTCGTTAAGTTACATTAATTTTTTTCTTTTGTTTTTTCAAACGCTTTCGACCGCTTAAGGGAGTCGCAACATTATGCGCCCGGTGTGTACAACTTTAACGTCGAGCGGATGTTTCGTTTTATTCTCTTTAAGTCTTTCGATTGGCTTTCTGTGGCTCGAGAAAATTCGATCGGACGTATGTGCGTATTCTTGTTCAGTGCGCGCATGTATGTATGTTTGTGTGTGTTTCGTTTCCGGTGATTCCGTTCTCGACGTTCATCTCGGCGACTGAACGCAATCGTTATCGTTTTTATTTTGTGCCAATCGTTTACGATTATTTTCTCATCGAAATAAAGAAATTTCTTTAATGATTCGAAATTCCATTTTCCGACGGCTCTTTCGCTCGGGTCTTGGCAGACGCGCGCAACCCTTCCGATTCCTTGTCGCTTTCGGGGTACAGCAATATCGCGCCGTCACGTTCCTCCTGCGGTTGATCCTTGTCGCCCCATCCCCAAACGTCGTGGGTACCGTCACCGGTTCTGTGCACTCGTTTTCTCACAATATCGGTGGAAACCCTTTTCAGATCGTACGCCCAACCGAGCCACGCGAAGAAATCGATGAACGCGGTTGTCATGTTGTATCTGTAATTTCCCAATTCGGCCGTTTTGTAATCCCACGGAAATACGTGATGATAATTGTGCCATCCCTCGCCCAAAGCCAACAATGCAACCGTTTTGTTTTCCGCCGGATTTATGTATCTGCAATTTTATAAAGAAAAACAAAGAAGTGTACAAAAATAATACACCATAAAAATATATTTATAAAAACAAACTGTTGATTATCGAATATAAATGATGGATCAAATGGAAAATAAGAAAGTTGTGAGAATAGTAATAATATTATAATTATAATATCAATATCGATGATAGTAAAAATGGCGGGGAAGGAAAAATATCGAATATTCAGATAGAGAATGATAACGAACGAATGAAACAAAAAAAAAAAGAAAAAAAATTCGTTGACTCACTTGTCGTAAGGCTTATAGCCAAAGAGATGGGCCGCTGAATTGACCAACCATGTCGTGTGCAGAGACAATACATAACGCAAAACCGTCGATACGCAGAACGCGTTCAACCAACTTTCGTTCCAACCGTAAACAGGAACAACGGTCGGCATAATGAAGCACATCAGCGGCATGAGAATGCCGTAATATCTGCAATAAGAAGAGAAACGAATAAACGTAATGATTAAAACGCGTTATCCGATACTCCATTATTGTTGTATTTTCGAAACGTGCTGATTGATAAGGCATTCAGTGAATTGCAAATCAATTACTTGTCTTGAAAGTGAAGAATCGGATCTTGCTCGAGATCGCTCATATCAATTCCTTTGCCCTTTGAACGCACATCCGGATGTTTTCTACAGCACAACCAGCCCATGTGGGCGAAAAAAAAACCTCGCTTCGCGTTGTGAGGATCTGCGTCGGTCTCGCTGTATTTGTGATGAACTCTGTGATCTCTCGCCCACTCGATAGCCGAATTCTAGAGATTATCAATTTTTTTTTACCACCCGTCATTCGATGAATTATCACGAATGATTCATGGATACCGCAAGTACAAACATTTTTTTGTTTATCGATTAGACATTTTACGTTTCAATTGTTTAATCTCTAATATTTATAATTTGACGAGTGGGAAATGAATAAATGTAATTTGATCATAACTTTCTAGATAATATTGTGTTTTGATTAAGGGTCGAAGTAGTAAGTGTGATGTAATAAGATGAAGTAAAAAGGAAAAAAGGATATTTTAGTATTCGTATTTTCGAAAGTGACAAAACGTGTTGAGAAAAATGAAAAAAATCGAGGAATAATCAAACTCACTTGGTAGGCAATGGTGTTGAAAATGGTGAGTAAAAGTCGTAACTGCCAAGTTGCTTTGTACGCTCGATGAGCCCACAATCTGTGAACTCCTGCTGTGATTCCCAAAAGGCTGCAGTAAAGAATAAAGATACCTGGAACGCAAAAAAAAATAAAAAAATTTAAAAAAAATTTTAAAAAATTTAAAAAAAAAAATCAATGTTTGCAAATTCGATTTATTTTCCACAATTTCTCGTGTCATTTCAAGCTCATGAAGACGAAATCCTCTGTGATTCACGTTCATAAAAATTTTGCCAACGGAATTTCGGAAAAAAATGAAATATATCGAAACCCAAACCTGGAATTTTATTATTTGTATTTTATGTGAATCATTATCCATCGTTAAAAATGAGTAGCTCAAAGAAGTACGAAGTTAGAAGATGGAGCAACAAAAATGTAGACACGATGGAAACTTATTAATTGTTCCTAAACGAATTCGTACACCCGGTAAATAAATATCATTGATAAACTGTTAATTTGTAAAAAGATTATTATGAAATTCAATCGAGCACTAGATTTTGTTTCGCACGTCACGAGCACGCGCCCAAAGTGTACGAAGATAGAAGATTATTCTGGCAAACGAGTGAAACACGAAATCGATTTGCAATTGTGTTGATAAATATTCGGCAGAGAGCCGAACTTTTCGAATCAACAAGTCGTCGTTTCACCGAGCCCCGAGCCTCGTCCGAACGGTAAAAGGGCGGCCTTAACTCGAGCCGATATCACGAGCACAAAAAAAAAAACCGCTTGAAATATTTGATTTCTTTCTAGTTTCAAATAAAATAATCGAAGAATTAGTGAGACATAATTTCGTGAAACCACAAAACAATGTTCAACACAAATATGAGACTGCAAGAGTTGATCACTTACCGAATATTGTGGTGTAAAGTAGTGCCGAAGTAAGCACGAGCCAAATTCCATAGAGCGCAGCTACATGAAGAAACGTGAAGATAAGAACATTGACCCAAACGATACGTATCCGGTACTCGGTTTGAGACTTGGGTGTTTCGCTGGACCGATGGTTTAGGGATTCGTCCGTGGTTTCACCCTCCCACAGCACACCGGTGGGTGCACCCTTCTTATTCAGCGCCATTTTTTCTCCCGTTCTGCAGAGAAAAAAAACCATATTAATGAAAATTCAATAAATAAATTCCAATTTTAAAAAAATAATAAAAAACAAATACAAGTGAATTATTAATTGACAAATCAACATTTTTTCAAACAACAAACAATTATTGATGAATGATCCAATAGTTACGTAATTGGTGATGATGAAAAAAATTGTATTTCCGGGAATATGGAACGTTATCACAACCGCACGTGTGTCATTCAAAAGCGACCATCTCGCAACTCGAAGAAGATAAAGACTAGTGGCCGAGAGTCTGTTATTCGATTGTCAGTGAAATAATTTGAGGAACATTCTTCCGTCTTCCCTTCATTGATGAATAGCGGGGACTGATAACAGAGAAGAAACTCGTAGAGTTTTACGTACAGCGAGTGTCAAAAGTATTGGGCTACCCATCGTTCGTCAGTTCCGAAATCCCTTCTTCCGCTGTGTACCGAGCGATAATATTTCCCCCTCGAACATTTGTGGCGCTCTCTGTAATTATTAGGACCAACGATTTCATTGATAAGAACGCCATTTTATTCAATCGCGACCGGAAAATCAACCGAAACACAGCGAAATATCACCGAAATTTACGAGGAAAAAATATTGTAACACCACCGATTTCGGGAAGTATAATTAATGTCTCACGTGTTTTTATTCGCAATAAACAAAGGGCATGATTAATTAATTATTGCTGCACGTAGGAACAATTTTTCCAATGATCTGCCCTCGGAAATAAACATTAGTATTAAAAACGGAATAAACGTTAGTATTTGAAATATTTATTTGTTGTAATCGATTTGAATTATATTCTTGTGGGGTTCATTGGAACTGGTGGATGTATGGGTGTGTGTGCGAGTGCCCTTTGAGTCGAATGAAAAACACGAAGATTGTAAAAATAAAAATATATTAAACATCAACAAGAAGAATGTATAAATGAACATTTGTTAAACAAATAAAAAATAAATAAATAAATAAATAACTGGGAAAAAAATTATAAAAAGTAAAAAATAATAAATGTGGGAATTCTAAAAAGAAGAGAAATATATATGTAATACATTAAAATTGTTACAACAGTCCTGCAGATCTTACGTTATCCTGTAAATTGTTCAAAGCCTGCGAGCAGGCAACCCGATGAACTCCGCTGCGTGCGAAAAGAAAAACCCCGGCGCGCCTCGGACGAAAGGTCGGATAGATCAACGCTCCTTACCGTGAGATCGGTAGATAATCCATCATGTTTACGCGTGGAAAAAAAATTCTCTAAGCACAAAGGCGGCCACCGATAAGGCACCGGTGAGCACCAAGTGCTTTTCGAACATTAAAAACATCGAAATTTTGGTCACAAGCACCGATAAAAAATAATTCCCCTCCTTTTTCGGTGCTTTCAACAACAATTTTGGAGCTTTCAATGTTCGTAAAGCACCCAAAAAAACATTGTCTGCCAGTGATCCTCGTCAAATAGGGTTTTTCAGGGTGAAAAACAAGGCACCAATAAACATTATTAATAATAAGAAATAACTTTATTTTCCAGTGATTTCGAGTTAAAAATATTTAAACAAAAGTAGAATAACCAATAAACAAGATGGCGCAGAGGCGGTAATTACATTCACCGAATCGTAAGGGATGCAAGTATCCCGGAAAATTTTACAATTGGCCCCGGCCTTCACTATTCGATATCTTTTTCCTTCTCTGAGGTTTACGAATTGGCTAAGACGCGATACGAAATGATATTCAATCATTTTTTTGGCTCTCGTTGATTTTGCATTCGCGCCAAACGGAACGACTGCCGTCGCCTTTGTTCTCGGCGACTTTTTTCACGAGACTGGCCGAAGCTTTCTTAAGATCGTAAGCCCATCCAATTTTCGCGAAAAAATCGATCCACATCGTCGTCAAGTTAACGTGATAATCTCCCCACTCGGCCGTTTTGTAATCCCACGGAAATACGTGGTGATAATTGTGCCAGCCTTCGCCCAAGCTAATGATTGAAACGTATATGTTATCCGTCGGTGCTATCGATCTAAAAATGAAAAAAATTACGATTTTTCGTTCTTCCGTTGTTGTAAATATTTTTTTAAAGAAATATTCGAACATCGTAAACACGTCCGAAATGAAAAATAATCAATCGAAGAGTAATGTAAGCGGAAATTTTTTTTTTTTTTTTTTTTTTCACTTTTCACTGACTTGTCGTAACTCCGATGGCCCCAAATATGCGCAAAGCTGTTGACGGACCATGTAACATTCAAGTACCCCACGTATCGCACGAAACCTATCATTATTATAGATGAGTACCAATCTTCGTTCCAATAATAAACCGGAACGAAAATCGGCAGAACGAAGCATAATAACATCTTCAGGAGCCTGAAGTATCTGCGGGAGAAGACAAACGAACGTGATAAGGGTTAAACAATGCGGTAGATCGAAGGTAAGCCTTCGGACGAAAGTTCAAAACGTAATTATTTGGCATTTCATCACAGTATATATAATATTTCGCACTTGTACAAGATATATATATATATATATTATGCACTTTTCGCCAAATTGAACAACTGGATCGGCAAGAACATCGGTCATGTCGATCTGACGACCTCGTCTCAAGATTTCCGGATGTTTTTTCATCATGATCCAACCAACGTGGGAGAAGAAAAAGCCACGATTGCTATTGTAAGGATCGGCATCGGTTTCGGTGAATTTGTGATGAGCCCTGTGATCTCTCACCCAGTCGACGACCGAGTTCTGGATCGTAATTAAATTAAAATCGTTAACGACATACGTTATTCGTTGATATTTACACGATAAATTATGTACAAATATGCGACTGCTGCAATCGTTGCTGTTTTGAGAAACTCGGTAATTCGCACAAGCGCGGAAGCTTGAAAAATAAATTCCGTAAATAAATTTGTTCGATTTTTTTCTTCCTTCTTCCCGATCGCAAAAAATACACTCGATTTGTACAAAAGTCCAAAGACTCGAAACTGTTTGTGCAGATAACGCGGAAGTCATGCGCGTCGTCGATGATTCACGATCACGGACTACCCCAACGTGAAATTCGCTTCTTATTTTCTTCCTCATTACACCTCGCTCGACGATTCGTTCAAAGTTATCCGGTTTTTTTTTTTACACGTCAACTTATCAAGCAAACAATGGTAAAACGCTTATCGGAAATTTCGATAACGTCAAAATGTAGGCTCACGAGAATCTAATGAAATAAAAACTTTGAGACAAAAACGTATGCAGAAGTCGTTCGCAAGAGAAATACGAATTTATAGGCAAAACCATGGCGAGAAAGGTGGCGTTAAGGTGATGATAACAGTACCTGACCGCCCGCGATGTGAGAAAGGAGCAAAATTATTCTCAGCGGTAAATTAGCCTTGTAAGATCGATGACACCAGTAACGATGGACGCCTGCAGTCATACCGAAGCCAGATATTCCAAACAGAATGATTCCTTTACAGAAACATGCGGTTATGATTATTTTCGACATTTTTCAATCAATCCAATTGTAATAAAAATAATAATAATAATATGAATCATAGTACTATACGAATAACTATAATTATTACAGTTCGATTATTATTATTCTCATTATTCACATTTCGCGGACTGAACGAGTCTTAAGAATGTAGAATGCGAATGATTTCTTACCCCAAATTGTCAGCAATTTGTGTTGAAGCATGCTAATGGTGAATAATCCGTACAAGGCAATAGCGTGGAAAGCGAATACATAAAAGACATTTCCCCAGACAATTGGAGTTTTGAACTCGAACCACCCCTGTTCCAGGCCGATTCTCGGCTGGCCATTGACCGTTCCCTTGTCCGTGACGTCCGCACCGACATCGTCCGTCCGGGCGAAATCGTGAAAGCTCACCATCGTCTCGTCTATCACGATTTTCTTTGGCGGCATTTTTCAAAGTTTTTCGAAGAACTTTCTCATCCGTCGAACGAGGCAGGATCCCGAAATGGATTTTAACGACCTAAAACATTTTTTAAATAAATTTAAACAAATTTTCATTCCTGAGTTTCAACAGATTTTGGAAATGCGCACTTCACAGTTGAAAATAAATCACGTTCTCTTATTTCTACCTAGTAGGACCGAGACAGAAAATTCACCACCTACTTTTTCATAACTACTTACTCGTCATTTAACATAATCAAGCTAAATAAATGTTTTTTTTTATTTTTCATAGAGGAAGCTATGGCATGGGGAAATTTTTTTTTAGGATTTTCATGTGACTATGTTCACAATGTACTGAAACATCGAAAAAAAACCGTTTTGGAGACAATGTCCGGACGTATGTGTGTATGTGCGTGCGTTCAATGGCCTCCCAAAATTCAAACGTGTATAACTCGAGAAAGTTTCTAACTACAGCCCCCAAATTTCGCAGACACGCGCAGCTCCTATAATCTCTTCATTGACTATAATTTTCGTCACAATTGAAGCTGGGGCTTGGATTTCATGTCGTTTTCAAATTACCCAAAAAAAGAACGTTCGCGCTCGAGCGATCGCAAATTTCGAGATCTTCGTCCGAATAGTTTTCGTTCGAGCAGAAAGTTCACGCGAACACGACGATTTCCGCTTGCCTCTTTCGCGATGCGTTCGGCAAGATTCACACTCTCGTACTGAATTGCACTCATAATAATAATAAGAATAATAATAAGACAATGACATTAATACAAGCATGACACTGGACACAATTCACAAACTCCAGCATAGATGTTGCATGACGAGAAATAAATTTTAGAATATGAAAAAAAAAAAAACCTAATTGTCGATCGTCGAACGCATAACAACGCGTTTTTTGAATTAATATATGACGATGAAATTGCCATTACACTAGGCGACGGTAAACGTCTATCGTTCGTCAAACGAAAATGCGTGACGCCGTAATTGGTATTGCCATTGAACGGGAGGAAAAAAATATATAGAAAAAACCAACTTTCGGACGAGTGGTCACCGAACAACGCATAACAACGCGTTTTTTTTATATCATTGTGTCACGATGAAATTGCAATTACATGTGACGATGAGAATCGACGATCGGCCGACCGACGAAAACGCGTGACGCGGTAATTGTATCGTCGTCGAAGAAAAAGAAGAAAAAAAGTCGTCAACGTTCGCCGCGCAATCGAAAGCGTAAAAAAAAAAAAAAAACATCATCCCGGCTTAATCGCAACGATGTGAAGATCGTTCGGACTTGTGTCGGGGACGTTTTCTTGCTTCGTTGCGAATTTTCAAATGTTATACGTTTGTATTTTGAAAGAGCAAGAACGAACGAATGAATAAATAAATAAATTGTATCATGCATGATCGGAGATGGTTGAAATTTTCATTGGGAAAACGATTACTCAATGAAATCTTATTTCAGATTTTCATTGAAATAAAAATTCTCTTGTTATCGTTTATTTTATTTCTCACTGCAATTGCCGGACAATCGCCGATATTCGATCTCCAAACGCGAGAATATGAAGAACGAATTAGCCGGAGTCGAGAAAAGCGAGAAGGTTGAGCCGAAGGGTTGAATGAGCGACCGTTTGGATTTAAAAAAGCGAGGTAGTAAATAATAATGAATAGGGAGCGAAGAGAAACGAGAAGATGGAGACGGAATATGAAGAAAAAAAAAGACCATTTCGGATTTTCCGGCGATTGTTATTTTTGACATTGACACCTTTTCTGTTGCATGAGGCTGGAGGGCGCTAGAATTGAATTAGGGTGTCACGGTCTTGCATACGGGTCTTGAAAATTTGTTGTTTCTCGAAGCTGCCACATGTAGGGTGGAAAAAAAAAACATGGGCTGCAACCCTGTTTTGTTCAGCGCTGAAACTTATTGGAACGTATTCTCTCAAGCGGGATGATACTGGAATATCAATCCGTTTCCGGAAACCCCACGAATATTACGATGCTCGATTATACACCCTGAAGAAAAATGCTAAGCACACCAAGGACGACAATAAAAATTGCGAAAACAATCAGCGACGCGCGTTTACTTAGAAATAAATGTATTTAAATATATTTATTGAATATTTTATTTCAATTACCATTAATATGTTTGTTCATTGTATAATACACGTTACAATAACGTTTATAATAATGTTACAATTAATCGACTAATCTAATTCGAATACGCAGCGTGTTTCCGTTATGCTTCGAGCGTTTCGCGACCAGCACGACGTTCAAACTAAGCTTAAACTCTTCCATATTTTCTCGTATGTTCGTTTATTTTATTTTTTCTTCTTTGCCGTTCGTATTTCATTCAAATCCGTCTTGCCGTACTCTTCGTTCGGTTACTGTACGAAAGTCGCGCCTTTAATTCCATCCGTTCTGTCAAATTTTTCCAATGAATCCAGCTCTTTGATTTGGCGAAAAAAATTAAAATTGTTCATCTAAGCTGACGAGCCACTCACGAGTGTCGCCTTCTTCTCGCTCCACCGAAAACACCGATGGCTCTATATCGCTCGCGAGCAACGCACGGGCGACTCGAACGATGTAGCAAGTCGCCTTAAAATCACATGATTTAATACGCGAACGTGGAAATAACGGTTGAGAAATAATGAGAACCGCGAAAATTACGATTACCTTCGATAAAAACAACGAAGTAACGGATAATTTTCGAGCAGTTTCATTGATTTTTCGATTCAAACATACTCGAATCCGATTATTCGTGAGATTTTGCAAATTTGCAAGCGTTTGAACGACGTTCCGAACTGGACAACCGAATATTCTTTTTTTTTTTTGGTTTTTTTTTCTCATTTTGCTGACTTTCATTCGTACACGCTTGCTCGGCAGGATTCAATGAAATCCACCCGACGTATGCAGCCCCGATATGATAAAAAAAAATTTGTTCCGACGATGATCGATTCTGAGACGCGAAGTTCGATGACACGACGGAGATGCGAAGAAAATGCATGTATGTATGTGTGTGAGCGTGTCTCGTTTGCGGTAATTCCGTTATCGACGTTCATCTCGGCGACTGAACGCAATCGTTAATCGTTTTTATTTTGTGTCAATCGTTTTCGATTATTTTCTCATCGAAATAAAAAAAATTTCTTTAATGATTCGAAATTCCATTTTCCGACGGCTCTTTCGCTCGGGCCTTGGCAGACGCGCGCGACCCTTTCGATTCCTCGTCGCTTTCGGGATACAGCAATGTCGCGCCGTCACGTTCCTCCTGCGGTTGATCCTTGTCGCCCCATCCCCAAACGTCGTGGGTACCGTCGCCGGTTCTGTGCACCCGTTTTCTCACAATATCGGTGGAAACCCTTTTCAAATCGTACGCCCAACCGAGCCACGCGAAGAAATCGATGAACGCGGTTGTCGTGTTGTATCTGTAATTTCCCAATTCGGCCGCTTTGTAATCCCACGGAAATACGTGATGATAATTGTGCCATCCCTCGCCCAAAGCCAACAATGCAACCGTTTTGTTTTCCGCCGGATTTATGTATCTGCAATTTAATCAAAATATTACATCAATGTCGACAATGGTGAAAATTGTGGGAAGAAGAAATATCGAATAGTGAATATTCAGTGAAATGAAAAATGGAATGATTGGGGGGAAAAAAAAACGAAAAAGAGTGGATCAACTCACCGGTCGTAAGGCTTCGAGCCGAAGAGATGGGCCACAGAATTGATTGACCAAATCGTGTTCACAGTGAATACGTAACGCAAAACCACCGCTACGTATAACGCGTTCAACCAACTTTCGTTCCAACCGTAAACAGGAACGACGGTCGGTATAATGAAGCAGAACAGCGGCATGAGAATACGGTAATATCTGCAATAAGAAGAGAAGCGAATAAACGTAATGATTAAAACGCGTTGTCCGATACTCCATTATTGTTGTATTTTCGAAACGTGCTGATTGATAAGGAATTGAGTGAATTGCGAATCAATTACTTGGCTTGAAAGTGAAGAATCGGATCTTGCTCGAGATCGCTCAGATCAATTCCTTTGCCCTTTGAACGCACGTCCGGATGCTTTTCACAGAGCAACCAGCCAACGTGAGCAAAGAAGAAACCTCGCTTTGCGTTGTAAGGATCTGCGTCGGTCTCGCTGTATTTGTGATGAACTCTGTGATGTCTTGCCCACTCGATAGCCGAATTCTTAAAATTATCAATTTTTTTATTACCCGTAATTCGATAAATTAATTAAATAATTCATGAATACCGGAAGTGTAAACATTTTTTCATTTTTCAATTGGACGTTTTACGTTCCAATTGTTTAATTTATAATATTTATAATTTGACGAGGGGGAAATAAATGAATTTCATTTATTCATAGCTTTCTGGAAAACATTTTGTTTCGATGAAGGGTCGAAGTTCGATTTGTCATGTAATACGATATATAGAAGAGAGACTCACCTGCAAAGCGGTGGTGTTGAAGATCATTAATAAAACTCGTAATTGCCAAGTTGCTTTGTACGCTCGATGAGACCACAATCTGTGAGCTCCTGCTGTGATTCCCAAACAAGTGCATTGATAAAGAAAGAAAGCTGCAATGCAAATAAATGATTCAACGTTATTCACAAATTTGTTTTATTTTCGACCGAGCCTCGTCCAAACGGTAAAAAAGGGCGGCCTTAACGCTTAAACTATCGAGCCGATATCATGAGCACAGAAAAAAACAGCTCGAAATATTTAATTTTTTTCTAATTTCAAATAAAATAATCGAAGAATTAGTGAGACATAATTTCGTGAAACCACAAATCAATGTTCAACACAAATATGAGGCTGCAAGAGTTGATCTCTTACCGAATATTGTGGTGTAAAGTTTTGCCGAAGTAAGCACGAGCCAAGCCCCCTTCAGCGAAGCTACATGAAAAGCCGTGCAGATAAGAACATTGCCCCAAATGATACGTGTCCGGTACTCGGTTTGAGACTTGGGTGTTTCGCTGGACCGATGGTTTAGGGATTCGTCCGTGGTTTCACCCTCCCACAGCACACCGGTGGGTGCACCCTTCTTATTCAGCGCCATTCTTTCATCCG
Source organism: Sussaba pulchella (assembly GCA_963971145.1). Taxonomy (NCBI): domain Eukaryota; kingdom Metazoa; phylum Arthropoda; class Insecta; order Hymenoptera; family Ichneumonidae; genus Sussaba; species Sussaba pulchella. The sequence continues at coordinate 15,366,746 of OZ020170.1, read as the reverse complement.
TTCTGCAGAGAAAAAAAACCATATTAATGAAAATTCAATAAATAAATTCCAATTTTTAAAAAATAATAAAAAACAAATACAAGTGAATTATTAATTGACAAATCAACATTTTTCAAACAACAAACAATTATTGATGAATGATCCAATAGTTACGTAATTGGTGATGATGAAAAAAATTGTATTTCCGGGAATATGGAACGTTATCACAACCGCACGTGTGTCATTCAAAAGCGACCATCTCGCAATTCGAAGAAGATAAAGACTAGTGGACGAGAGTCTGTTATTCGATTGTCAGTGAAATAATTTGAGGAACATTCTTCCGTCTTCCCTTCATTGATGAATAGCGGTGACTGATAACAGAGAAGAAGCTCGTAGAGTTTTATGTACAGCGAGTGTCAAAAGTATTGGGATACCCATCGTTTGTCAGATGCCAAAACACTTTACGAAATTTGCGAGCAAAAAATATTGCCACACCACAAATTTCGTGAAGTATAATAAATGTACCACGAGCTTTCATTCGCAACAAATAAAGGGCATAACTTCTTGATCTTCGCTACACGTAGGAACCATTTTCTCAATGACCTGCCCTCGAAAATAAACATTAGTAGGTTTTAAAAATCGACATAATGCGTAGGAATGAGTAATTAGGCCGAACAATCCGTGTAAATCGTTGAAAGAATTTAGTGGAGCTGTGGTGAGGCCTCGTTCTTTTATTTTGAATATAATAGAGCGTTACGGAAAACGAAATCGGTGAAAAAGAAAGCAAGCAAAGGTAGACTATCGGCTGTTAATGAAACTACGAAGCGCTCCAGTATCCAAAAAATCAAGATCGGTCCTCGATTAAGTGCTACTCGGCTGATGAGTGAGGCGTAAGAGGAATATTGAAGCAAATACAGTGAATAATGAATTGCGTAAACTCGGCTGATCAGGAAAAAATATTGGATTAATTTAACTAAAGACGAGAAGATTTCGAGTATTGTATTTGGAACGAGTTTTATCCGTCGACGAGAGCAAGTCTAATCTCGTTAGGACGAATGTAATGAAGAAAGTATGAAGACAGAAGAATATTAAATTAAAGAAACGAAATTTACTTCTTACAGTCAAGCATGACAGCGGTTCTGTATTGGTCCGGGATTGTCTAAGCGGAGGAGAAGCCGGCTACTTGGTATTTATGATTTTCCTCCTTCCTCTCGAGCCGAGCAGCACTCAATCGGGGACTAATCTTTATTTTTCGACCAATGGAACGCTTCGGAATCTCATTGACAGCCGATCGTCTTAGCTTGCTTCGTTTTTCACTGATTTCATTAGAACACCGTAAATAGATTATACTTCGCGGAATAAGTAGTCTTCCAGTACTTTTCGTGCGCAAATTTTGGTGATATTTCTATGATTTGGTTGCTTCTGTTACGACTGAATTAAATGGCTTTCCGATTAATAAAATCGTTGTTGCTGATCCTTGACGCGACCAACCCTAAGAGTTCAAGCGAAAAAACATCCCTGATAGGTACCCAGTAAATAAAACGATTTATCTGACAAAGGGCGCGTGTCCCAATACTTTCTACAGTTACTGTTTTCGAAGCTAGGTGTAATGTCACTCTCATTAATTTATATTGATACATTCAAACCAGAAGCAAGAAAACGCACATCAATTTATCGAATTTAACGATGAACGACGGATAAAAAATAAGCTAAGATGCGTACTGTAGACAATAAAATCTTTCTCTTTTCTCTCACTCTTGATCTTCCCGATAAAAGATATATAATTTTGAGCTCTCGGCAATTCGCGCGCAACATAAAAAATTATAAATTTTTATAATAATAATAATAGTAATAATAATAATAATAATAATATGCATAATAATAATAATAATAATAATAATATGCATAATAATTCGAATGAAAAGACAACCACATTAATCTGGACATTACAATGGAAACAATTAACTAACTCTAGCCTACATAGATATGCATGACGGGAAATAAATTTTAGAATATGAAAAAAACCTAACTGTCGTTCATCGAACGCATAAGAGCGCATTTTTCAAATTTAATATATGACGATGAAATTGCCATTATACGAGGCGACGGTAAACGGCTATTGGCCGTCAAGCAAAAATGCGTGACGCGATAATGATATTGTCGTCGAACAGGAGGAAAAAAAATATTGAAAAAAACCAACTTCCGGACAAGTGATCACCGAACAACGCATAACAACGCGTTCTTAATATTATTACGTCACGATGAAATTGCAGTTAGATGTGGCGATGGGAATCGACGATTGGCAAATATCCTGCGGTACTTCGCGCCTGAACGGCTAAACGAAATTCGATGAAATTTTATGGATCTATGTACAATCGATCAAGTTTAGTTTAGTCAACAAAATTTAGCGGATTTCTTTGCAATGAAAAAATCTTCAGCTGACTTTTTTTCGGAAAAAACATAAGATATAGGTTGGATCTTGATTCTACATAGATGCATCAAATTTTATCCGATTCCGTTTAGCCGTTTAGTCGCGGAGTACTGCAGAATATTTGCCAATTTACACGTAATTCTTGGTGAACCTATTTACCGACGGCGATGTATGACTTCACCTTAACTCAACGTCGTGATAGTGCTCTACTATTCCCCACAAGATAGTAAAATATCACGTCGGTATGACAGTTCTCGATCGACAACGAAGACTGTAAAAAACTTTTTCCGTTTGCAAATATTTTTACGGCTAGAAAACAAGAACGGTTAGCTGCGACTTGTAATTCTGCAGTTAACCCTTCTCATTAATTCCCCAAGAGTTGAATAGTGGCGGAGAAAAGCACTTTTAGAAGATTGCTAACACGTAGGACCTAACCTTCGGGTGCTCGAAGTCGGTAACAGAAAACTGTAATGTATTGTTTGGGGCCCCAATTGTTCTGTCGAATAAAACTTGGTATCGTAGACCCGCGGCTCAGAATTTTGCGGTCAACCGTTCTCATCTTTGATCCGAGATATTAATTGTGGCGACGAACAACGGTTTACCATGATTGCAGCTATCTCTCACCGATGTATCCCATCGCCTCAAGGGGGAGGTCCGTTTTACCGGGTTTTTAAAAATTGTTTTTCATGAATTTTTTGTGTCGAAACAGTAAGACCCATTGAAAAATCTTTTGGTGTAAATATTTATTGATATTTCTTATGATTATACAAATTTTTTATAAGACATCCCGTTGAGTCGTACTCGCTTGGCGTGCCGGACCGCAAGAGGCTGCGTTTCATCGGTACCCACAATTGCGCCCGTTTGACTGTTCTAAAACAATAAATCCGTATATATTTCGGTTTGTCAGATGACCCTCTATAGCCCGTAGCTCGATCACACTGATGAAATTAAAAATCACAAAATGGCGCCGCGATAACGAATTTGTTTCAATTTAGCAGCTTTTTTCAGTCTTCTTCAGGTTGTACATGTCGCAATTTTTTATGTACACTATTATCCGCGGTAGGGGCTGTAGGTAGATGTATTCTGAAGAAGCTCGCGAAACATTTGGGTGAATCGATTCAGAGGTTCCTGAGATATCGTGGGCACAAGATTGAAAAAGGCAGTTTCGAGAAAAACACGTCTAAAGTTTCGGTATGAATCGGGGTACAAATAATCGTTGATCTCAGTCACTTACGCTCGATCGGCTATTCCGGCGCCATATTGGGGTCCTTCTTTCTCCAAGTGAAAATCGTACTGAACACTACTAGCCTCTCTTTCAGCATTCCGTGCTTTCTGGACCTCGAAGGACGATCTTCTGTCAGCCCGGTCAATGCGCTCGTTGTCGCGCGTAGCTGCAAAATCATGTGCCTCGTCGCCAATACGCAGACCCATAGCACACATGATTTGCAGGATTGAGGTGAATCCCTCGTTGCAATGGCAGCATGTTATATATGTAGCAATTTCAAGCGAGGAAAGACCACAATGCAAATGTTTAGGAGCCCCGTTCCGTTGTTTCGGTATTACGCGTCAGTATTGGCTGTCAGTGCTGTCAGAATAGGAAACGGGGGGAAAAAAACATGGCCTACAACTCTGTTTTGTTCAGCGCTGAAACTTATTGGAACGTATTCTCTCAAGCGGGATGATACTGGAATATCAATCCGTTTCCGGAAACCCGATTATTACGATGCTCGATTATACACCCTGAAGAAAAATGCTAAGCACACCAAGGACGACAATAAAAATTGCGAAAACAATCAGCGACGCGCGTTTACTTAAAAATATATGTATTTAAATATATTTATTGAATATTTTATTTCAGTTACCATTAATATGTATGTTCATTGTATAATACACGGTACAATAACGTTTATAATAATGTTACAATTAATCGACTAATCTAATTCGAATACGCAGCATGTTTCCGTTATGCTTCGAGCGTTTCGCGACCAGCACGACGTTCAAACTAAGCTTAAACTCTTCCATATTTTCTCGTATGTTCGTTTATTTTTTTTTTTCTTCTTTGCCGTTCGTATTTCATTTAAATCCGTCTTGCCGTACTCTTCGTTCGGTTACTTTACGAAAGTCGCGCCTTTAATTCCATCCGTTCTGTCAAATTTTTCCAATGAATCCAGCTCTTTGATTTGGCGAAAAAAATTAAAATTGTTCATCTAAGCTGACGAGCCACTCACGAGTGTCCGCCTTCTTCTCGCTCCACCGAAAACACCGATGGCTCTATATCGCTTGCGAGCAACGCACGGGCGACTCGAACGATGTAGCAAGTCGCCTTAAAATCACATGATTCAATACGCGAACGTGGAAACAACGGTTGAGAAATAATGAGAACCGCGAAAATTTCGATTACCTTCGATAAAAACAACGAAGCAACGGATAATTTTCGAGCAATTTTATTAATTTTTCGATTCAAATATACTCGAATTCGATTATTCGTGGGATTTTGCAAATTCGCAAGTGTTGGAACGATGTTCCGAACTTGACGGCCAAGTATTCTTAATTTCATGGTTTTTTTTTCTCATTTAATTTACTTTCATTGACTTGTTCGACAGGATCCAATGAAATGCACCCGACGTATGCACCCCCGATATTATGAAGAAAAATTTGTTTTGCAATGATCAATCCTTGAGACACGACGGAGGTGCAAAAAAATGAAAATAAATTTTATTTTTAATTGAAAAAACCACCGTCCTCACGTCTGTACTCGTAATCGTGATTATCATCAGTCGTATAGAAGAACGAAGAGGCATCTTGGGGGGTTGAGAGGGTCGATACGAAAACGCGTCGATTTTCACAACATAAAAACTAAGAGCTGCTCTCCTCAAGTACTGCGTTGCACGAGGAGCCGGAAAGAGAGAAAGGGGAAGATGCGAAGTAATAAAAAGAACAGAGGCAAAATTTAATAAGAAATAAAGAGACGAATGTAAGCGAGAGATTGTGATACGAAAAAGATAGAATCACTTCCCACAAATCTTCCCTTCGCGTACTGAGGAACTAGTTTTCTTTTTTTTTTTCTTCTTTTCTACGGTTCCGAGGACTGCGCCATTAACGACAACATTTAACCATATATTTAAGATCTGAATGCTTCTTTATACCTTTCATTATTTTTATCGTGTGGCACAGAATAATCTACATTAGTCCAGAACACTCGTTAACTAACGATAAGACGGAAAAAAAAATACACGGGAAAATAATTATGTTGAAGGGGAATTAAAAAAAAATAATAACAAAAAAAATATCCTTCAAAAAACGAAAGAAACAAATAAATATGCGAAAATAAAGAGCGAAACAGTTCATAACGAAAGAAGTGTTTTTTTTTTTTTTTCACGAACTCATGGCTCTCTACACGCCGAGACTTTGCAGATGTACTTATTGGAATGCGACGCCATTTTCGTTAAGTTACTTTAATTTTTTTCTTTTTTTTTTTTCAAACGCTTTCGACCGCTTAAGGAAGTCGCAAAATTATGCGCCCGGTGTGTACAACTTTAACGTCGAGCGGATGTTTCGTTTTATTCTCTTTAAGTCTTTCGATTGGCTTTCTGTGGCTCGAGAAAATTCGATCGGACGTATGTGCGTATTCTTGTTCAGTGCGCGCATGTGTGTATGTTTGTGTGTGTTTCGTTTGCGGTAATTCCGTTCTCGACGTTCATCTCGGCGACTGAACGCAATCGTTAATCGTTTTTATTTTGTGCCAATCGTTTACGATTATTTTCTCATCGAAATAAAAAAATTTCTTTAATGATTCGAAATTCCATTTTCCGACGGCTCTTTCGCTCGGGTCTTGGCAGACGCGCGCAACCCTTTCGATTCCTTGTCGCTTTCGGGATACAGCAATATCGCGCCGTCACGTTCCTCCTGCGGTTGATCCTTGTCGCCCCATCCCCAAACGTCGTGGGTACCGTCGCCGGTTCTGTGCACCCGTTTTCTCACAATATCGGTGGAAACCCTTTTCAAATCGTACGCCCAACCGAGCCACGCGAAGAAATCGATGAACGCGGTTGTCGTGTTGTATCTGTAATTTCCCAATTCGGCCGTTTTGTAATCCCACGGAAATACGTGATGATAATTGTGCCATCCCTCGCCCAAAGCCAACAATGCAACCGTTTTGTTTTCCGCCGGATTTATGTATCTGCAATTTAATCAAAATATCACATCAATGTCGACAATGGTGAAAATTGTGGGAAGAAGAAATATCGAATAGTGAATATTCGGTGAAATGAAAAATGGAATGATTGGGGAAAAAAAAAAACGAAAAATAGTGGATCAACTCACTGGTCGTAAGGTTTCGAGCCGAAGAGATGGGCCGCGGAATTGACCAACCAAGTCATGTTCAGAGTGAATACGTAACGCAGAACCGTCGATACGAAGAACGCGTTCGACCAAGTTTCGTTCCAACCGTAAACAGGAACGACGGTCGGCATAATGAAACAGAACAGCGGCATGAGAATCGTGTAATATCTGCAATGAGAAGAGAAGCGAATAAACGTAATGATTAAAACGCGTTGTCCGATAATCCATTATTGTTGTATTTTTGAAACGTGCTGATCGATAAGGAGTTCAGGAAATTGCGAATCAATTACTTGTCTTGAAAGTGAAGAATCGGATCTTGCTCGAGATCGCTCAGATCAATTCCTTTGCCCTTCGAACGCACGTCCGGATGCTTTTTACAGAGCAACCAGCCAACGTGAGCGAAGAAGAAACCTCGTTTCGCGTTGTGAGGATCCGCGTCGGTCTCGCTGTATTTGTGATGAACTCTGTGATCTCTCGCCCACTCGATAGCCGAATTCTTAAAATTATCAATTTTTTTTATTACCCGTAATTCGATAAATTAATTAAATAATTCATGAATACCGGAAGTGTAAACATTTTTTCATTTTTCAATTGGACGTTTTACGTTCCAATTGTTTGATTTATAATATTTATAATTTGACGAGGGGAAAATGAATGAGGGTTATTTAATCATAGCTTTCCGGAAAACATTTTGTTTCGATGAAGGGTCGAAGTTCGATTCGTCATGTAATACGATGAATAAAAGAGAGACTCACCTGGAAAGCGATGGTGTTGAAGATCATCAATAAAATTCGTAATTGCCAAGTTGCTTTGTACGCTCGATGAGCCCACAATCTGTGAGCTCCCGCTGTGATTCCCAAACCGGTGCATTGATAAAGAAAGAAGGCTGAAACGCGAATAAATAAAACAACGTTATTCGCAAACTTGTTTTATTTTTCCACAATTCATCGTGTCACGATGAGCTAATTAGGACGGAATTCTCTGTGATTCACGGTCATAAAAATGTAGCCAATGAAATTTCAAAGAAAAAAATGAAAGATTTCGAACCCTAAATCTGGAATTCTATCATTTGTATTTTATATTAATTAAAAATTTTAAATTAATTTATTAATTAATTTCATCGTTAAAAATTAATAAATTCTATAAGGATGACGCCACGAGATATAACTGAAAAAAATTCTGACACCGTGAAAACTGATAAATTATTTCCAAACACGTTTCAATATCCAAAAAAATAAATATTTTTAGAAAATGTCCAATTTTTAACGAACTTATCAAGGAATTCAATCACGAACTAAATTTTTTTTCACGCGTCACAAACACGCGCCCAAAATTTACAAAGATAGAAGATTATTCTGGCGAGCAATTTCAAACACGAAGACGGCTTGTAATTGTGTTTATAAATATTTGGCAGACAGCCGAACTTTTCGAATCAACAAGTCGTCGTTTCACCGAGTCCCGAGCTTCGTCCAAACGGTAAAATCGCGGCCTTAACTCGAGCCGATATCACGAGCACAAAAAAAAACCGCTTGAAATATTTGATTTCTTTCTAGTTTCAAATAAAATAATCGAAGAATTAGTGAGACATAATTTCGTGAAACCACAAAACAATGTTCAACACAAATATGAGACTGCAAGAGTTTGATCACTTACCGAATATCGTGGTGTAAAGTTTTGCCGAAGTAAGGACGAGCCAAGCTCCGTAGAGCGAAGCTCCGTGAAGAAACGCGAAGATGAGAACATTGACCCAAACGATACGTCTCCGATACTCGACTTGAGACTTGGGCGTTTCGTTGGTTTGGTGATTTTGGGAACCGTCAATGGTTTCACCCTCGTACAGTACGCCCGTGGGCGCGCTCGTCACATTTGGCGCCATTTTTGTTTCTGTTCTGGAACGAAAAAAAAAAATAATATTGATAAGAAGTCGAGTCAAGTCGATGAATTATTATTTTTTTAACGCAAATATAAGTGAATTGACAATTGATTTGTATTAAATTTTTTGCAAATAATAGACCAAATATTGATTGATGATGCATTGGTCCAGAAACGTTTTCATAATTGCACGTGTCTCGCTTAAAAGTGACGGTGTTGCAATTCGAAGAAGAAGAAGACAAGTAGATGAGAGCGCGTAATTGTTCCGTCAGTGAGATATTTTTAAGAGCATTTTTCAGGCTTTTTTCATTGATGAATAGCGAAGACCGATAACGGAGAAACTCGGAGAGTTTACGTACTCGGGAGTCGGTGTAATTTCATCCTCGTTAATTCATATTGATATATTAAAATCCAAAGCGATAAAACACACGACAATCTATTAATTTTGACGATCTATTAAGATCGATGAAAGACGGATCGAAAATAAGCTGAAAGACGGATCGTGGACGATAAAATTCCTCTTCCATTCCCTCTCCAGAGAAATGCGAATGAAAAAAATGGTATTTAAACCTTCGGTAATTAGCGCGCAACATGAAAAATTATAATTTCTTTGAGCCAACATGGAAAATGATAAAATTCAGATATTAATAATAATAATAATAACAATAATAAAAATAAAAATAAAAGTAATAATAATAATAATAATAATAATGAAAATAATAATAATAATAATAATAATAATAATAATAATAATAATAATAATAATAATAATAATAATAATAATAATAATAATAATAATAATAATAATAATAATAATAATAATAATAATAATAATAATAATAATAATAATAATAATAATAATAATAATAATAATAATAATAATAATAATAATAATAATAATAATAATAATAATAATAATAATAATAATAATAATAATAATAATAATAATAATAATAATAATAATAATAATAATAATAATAATAATAATAATAATAATAATAATAATAATAATAATAATAATAATAATAATAATAATAAAAGTAATTTAAAAAAAGACGACATTGAAATGGACTCAATTAATCGATTCCAGCCTAGATGGATATGCATGACGGGATAAAGATACCAGAGTATGAAAAACAAACCAACTGTCGGACGAGTTACAAGCAGTCGACGAACAACGCATGACAGCGCATTTTCTTTATTATTATGTCACGTAGAAATTGCAGTTACTTGTGATGACGGGCATCGACGATTGGCCGTCAAACGAAAATGCGTGATGCAAGCAATGGTTCTGTCGTCGAACAGAATGAAAAAAAAAAAAAATCGCGTGGTTCGCCGCGCACTCGGAAGCATAACAAAACGTCGCCACGACGTTATCTCAACGACGTGAAGATTGTCCGGGACTTGTGTCGGGCACGTTGTCGGCTTCATTGTAAATTTTCAATTGCCGCACGTGCGCATTTTCGAACGACACGACAGAATAGAAGAATGACTAAATAAATAAATAAATTAATTAATTAATTAATAGATAAATAAATAAATAAATAAACAAATAAAATAATTCATGATCGAACAGCGTTAAAATTTCCATCTTCAAGACCATATCCCAGTCGCCCCATAGAACCCTTATTTCAGACTTTGATTTCAATTAAAATTCTCTTCAACATTAATTCAATTTTCCACTGCAATTACTCTCACGCCCGAAAATACTATCAACTCAACAATTAAACACAAAAATTCCTTAAATATAAACCATGATATTTCAGAGAAATCCAATCAAACCGTTTTTCTTTTAATAAAATATTTAGAAATTCCGAAAAACGATGGAGAAATATAAAAATACGAAATTACATGATTCCGAAACATCAGCAGATCTCATAATTTGCCGAAAATATAGGAGGAGCAGGAGGGAGGGAAGATGTATCAATGTTGGTTGCTTATCACAAGTCTCCGTTGAAATAAAATACCATCGAACGTCGTCGCCTCAACCTCGTCACGAATCTTTGACGAATCCATCACATAAATTCATTTTCGACAATCACATACACACGATTCTTTTCCATTGGACGCAGTTCGACGTCACCAGGCGCAACCATTGCGCAACGTCCATCCGCCACGATAATGCATTTAATACGCGAATTTAAGTGCACGGACTGTCCACAGCTGTGGTACTTGCGTGTACGTACTTCGACGAGACGTTGCACAACCATACATTTAAAAGGAAAAGTAAATGAAAGAAAAAATGAAGATAAAAAAACGTTTCGATCCAAAATATTAGAGGATTGTTGGCTCAAAAAAAAAAAAAGAAAAAAGACTATTTCACCGTAGATCATTTAATCAACTGAGATAATAATATTTTACAACACGCAAACTACACACTACAATATTTAACGAAATTTTCTGATTTACTTTTTATTTTAATTCCTCAGAGCTGCTCATGAATTATAATAGAATCCCAAAGAATCCCCCAAAATGAAGTAAACACGAAAAACCCCACGATTGCTCGAAATCGTTTCGTCCACTCGTGCAAATCGCGTATGACCGAAGGAATTCAGCCGTAAAAACCCTCCCAACGTTTCCCCTAGTCTCATTATTTTCTTCACATTGATTGAAAATCAATCACGCTGAAATTGATCCGAGTACATTTTTCTCCTTTCAACCTTTGCGCAATTCGTGAAGGCTGGCATAGCAACGCCGGACCAACAAGTGCACGAGTTATTAATATCGATCATGAAATTGTTCATCATCCTAGCCTGGAATAATTCCGATAAAACCGCACTTCTTCTCATTTCTTCCGAACAGAATCCTTATCAACGTTTTGACCGAATAATAACCAGAGAATAAGAACAAAAAGGCGGTGAACGATTCTCATATAAATGATTTGCCAACTGGACGATACCAAACAGGTGTCAGAATTTATCAGTGGCATTGACATCTCATTGACCCAAATAAATGTCATCGCATGCAACAATAGAGTGCATTGTTTCCACATAACAAATGTTAAGAAATCCAAAAACAATGAAAATCAATAAATAATTCAATATAGAATAATAATAATAATGATAATAATAATAATGAAAATAATAATAATAAAAATAATAATAATAATAATAATAATAATAATAATAATAATAATAATAATAATAATAATAATAATAATAATAATAATAATAATAATAATAATAATGAAAGAAATGAAAATAATAATAATAATAATAATAATAATAATAATAATAATAATAAAAATAATAATAATAATAATAATAATAATAATAATAATAATAATAATAATAATAATAATAATAATAATAATAATAATAATAATAATAATAATAATAATAATAATAATAATAATAATAAAAACTATCTCAAAACGATCAACCGAAAAAATAATTAACAACGACAACGTACATCACATCCGAAACGTTCGAAACGTTTGCGACATCGTGATTCGACGACAACGTCGTCGATGAAATCGCCGTGGGGGATGAAAATTCGTTGTTGACGGTCACACTAGGCCAATTGGCATCACCGATCGTCGATTCTTCGAGAAGTTTCGTCGAGCTGCGTCGCTCGCAGCCGCGACTCGACGACGACGAGTCAACTTCGTCGAAAAGAGCGAGGGGTATCCCAGGATTCATCCTGTCGTCGACTCCAACGTTCACGTCGCGGTTCGAACGTCGCAGTGACGAACGTATTTATTGAATCTATCGATCGACGATCGAACTCAAAACAAATACGAACAGCTGTTTCAATCGCGCGTGAGCGCGAGCGGCATAATCGTTTTGCGTTGTGTCCCGTGTTAAAACCGAATTCAACCGAGATAAGAGCGTTGTGGAGCAATTTGACACGACCGGCCTTGTCCAGGCGGTCTCTATCGACTACCGGCCGGATCCTTTTGGACTGAGGTAGAATCGTCAGGCGCAGGCTCGCGCCAGGGACGCTTTTCATCCCCCGGCGCTTGTTGCCGCGCTCGCGACCTCGTCATCCCTTCTCGGCATACCTTCCGTTCTCGATCCCTTCCTCTCCCTCATTCCCGCCTGCCGTCCTCTCAGCCGCACACGAACTCAATCACGGTCGCTCACTTGCATTCTCCAACGCACTCGTTCACTCACAGTGACTTACATTGACCTCACACCGACGCAGATATATACCGAGTCACCTCGTTGAATCACACGTTGTCAGACACTCATTCCTTTGCTTCGTAAATTCCGCATTCTCTCGCTGGCCCACCCCGCCTCACATTTATTTGCTCACTCGCACTCGCGAGATTTTATACGGACTCCCGTGTGAGTGAGGCTTCTCACCCTCGGCCGCACTCAGTAACTCAGTGACGCAATTGAGCTCCGACTGTTCACCTGGCTTGCGTGAATATATTGGCTCACGCACTCACATTCGCTCAAATTCGATCACTCGCACAAATTCGCTCACTCGCTCACTCACACTCGCTCACGCATTCACACTCGCTCACTCACTCACGTGCGCTCACTCACTCACCCGCGCTCACTCACTCACACTGGCTTAGACAATCACCCACGCTCACTCACTCACCTGCGCCCACTCACTCTCACTCGCACTCGCTCTCTCACTCACACTCGCTCACTCACTCTCACTCGCTCTCTCACTCACACTCGCACTCGCACTCGCTCTCTCACTCGCACCCTCACTCGCACTCGCTCACTCACTCACACTCCCTCACTCACGCTCGAAAACGCATATACGAATTCTTCTCGAACTCTCATCTTCACTCACTCATTCACTCACCACCGCTCCTCGACTCAAACTCATTTGTTCACTCGCTTCTTTACTCACACTCACCCATCGACATTCTCACTCCCCTCGCTCACGTACAATCACCTATTCGGGCACCCAAACGAACTCACTATTTACTCACTGGCGCACCTCAACTTACAATCACTCGCACAATCACGCATTCACGCACTCACACCCACTCACTCATCTTCACCCTCAATCGTTCCCACTCACCGTCGTACTCTTTTTATACATATACAATATCGTCTTCCCTCAGTCAACGAACCTTCCGACAACCTAAACATCTCCACCGATCCCGCAATCTGCACATTACGTTGGGGAATTGAACATTGCCACTAGGCAGTCAAATCCAATACCGATGTAACGATATCATTCCGATGAAAGAAAGAAAAAAACGTTGTACCTCCTTTAATTATTTAGCCCAATTAGTGTAACCCGGGGTCGATTCGACCCAGCCCAAAATTGCGAAGTCCCCGAATGTTCCCGCAATTCACTCGTTTATCGTTATTTTAACAACGAATCAACTTCGGAAACTTCATATTTCAAAATGTCATCGTCGAGTGGAAACCCCGAGCTTCATTCATAAATTTTTCCACATTCTTAGGACAACATTTTTGTTTTTTTCAAAGCCCCGGTTCAATACAACCCCACGATGCACTTTGAGGTCGCGAAAAACAACGATGAACCAATCGGATTAATTATAACACGTTCGACAAAATGCTCGAACAGACGCGGATACGAATTAAAATAACCCGTTTGCAATATGTGCCAAGTATCTCGATAAACTCCCGCGCATCTCCTTTCCGCGGTTTACCGCGGTACAATTAAAACTCGGTACTCGTAGCCTTGGCACCGATGCAAGAGCGAGCGCGCGCGCGCGCGCGTGCGTGCGCTCGAACTTGCCTGCTGCTCGGCTGACCGACCGATCAGCTGAGCCGTTGCAGGTCGTCGCCGTCGGGGCCCCGGTTCTTCCGCTCTCGTAACAGTAACCCCCTTCATCTGCTGCACGCGTTTAAGACCAGTCGTCGACCCCACCGGCGATATCACAAACGCCGGCTCCCGCTCTCCCGGCTGTGTCGAGCATTGCCTCGAGACGCTCGCCTCCTCCCGTCCGCCCTCCCCCGACCCTCCGCCGCCGTCCGCGGTTCTCAAGACCATCCGCTTTCGCCGGCAATGTCGCGTTTTCATCTTTGATCCGGATCGAACGTGAACAAAATTTTCCCGACCTCTCACGGGGTTAAGAACATTTTCGTCGGCCATTATTTCGGTCGGGGGAAAAGAGATTGTGGAGTATACGAAATTGGGGGGGGGGGGGGGGAAGTTTCTTCGATCGTTCTCACTAATTTCTTGCTATTCTCACTATTTTGATAGATTAATAGGCAATATAGAATATAATATAGAATATATTGATAATATAATATAGATAGAGAAATTAATATATTATATATATCAATTTCTGTATCTATATTATATTATATATATATGATATATTATATTCTATATTACATATTAATTTATAGAAATAGTGAGTATATTATAATAACGATATTATTAATTAGAATAATAATAATAAAAATAATAATAATAATAATAATAATAATAATAATAATAATAATAATAATAATAATAATAATAATAATAATAATAATAATAATAATAATAATAATAATAATAATAATAATAATAATAATAATAATAATAATAATAATAATAATAATAATAATAATAATAATAATAATAATAATAATAATAATAATAATAATAATAATAATAATAATAATAATAATAATAATAATAATAATAATAATAATAATAATAATAATAATAATAATAATAATAATAATAATAATAATAATAATAATAATAATAATAATGATAATAATAATATAATATAAATTTATATTATATCGTAAATGTAAAAAACGAGATAGATTTTGACATTCATCTCACAGTGGACAGAAAAATAAAGAAACCAAAAATAAAATTAAAATTAAATAAAAATAAAGAATAAAGAAAAAAAAAACATCTGACCGCTGAATCAGCCTCAAGCGACGTCACGGTCATCACGCTATTTCGCCAAGGCAATAAGAGTCTTGAACCAGAAGTGATGCAATGGTCTTATCGTGTGTCGCGATAACCTATCATACCCATTATTATACCCCGTCCGACATTCACATAGTTAAACACAACCGCAACTTCCTTACTCATGATAATCGCAAATGATTCCGTGATTAATCGATTAGGTGCCTCGTGTCACGACGGTCCGTCCAAATTTTTCATTCCGACCGGATTTCATCGATTCGTCGTCATCGTGAACGATTAAATTTTGTTTTTTCGTATTTATTTTATGCACATAGAAGGAAATTCGCGAAAATAAGTTTTTCTATTACAGTCAAAAGTTGTAAAACGCGTCGAAGTCCGAAGGATAAGAGAGAATTGAATTTTCAAAATTTCGCGTGCAATGGAATTGTGAAAATGAAATAATGAAAAACGAAAAGAGTTCATTGCTCCGCGTTGGACTTAACCCCACGTGGCATTGATTTCGTAATCTTTCGGTTCCGCGATACTTCGCTTCTGCGACATTGCTATCGAAAATACCACGGAGTATATATACATATGCACGTATATGCCGTCGAAAAACGCGACGTGTTATATATAGATGCATAAACACTTTCCGAATCTGTCGCCAGTTCGTTTCGAAAATAATAGAAACGGAAGAGCAAGCAGAAAACGGGATAATGACAACAAAAATTATTCAATTAATGAGATAATGATTTGATACACGTTTCAATTAGAATGATAAATGGGTACAATAATTTTTCATCTACTCGTCTATCTGAATAATCATTAGCAACTATTATCATTTTTTATTTTTGTTACTATTTATTTTGATTATATTATTATTTCTGATTATTTAATTTTTATTATATTTTGATTTTTAACTAATAAAGGAATATAAAAATAATTTTTGAATTTGAATGAATGAATTATTCGCATCTATCATCATAATTTTATTTTTGTTGCTATTTATTTTTATTGTATCATCATTTTTTTATTTATTTTATTATTATTATCATTTTAGAAAATATTTATTATCATTATTTTTACGTTGTTCATTGGAAAAAATCCGATCGTCGATACTCCGTGCCTCTTTGTTACTGTTTGCTCGTTGAAGAAAATAATTAATGTGATGGAATAATGAGCGTAGAAATAATCGCGTCATGGTTAATACATGAAACGTCGCACGGAACAGTTCCGCGGTAATTCAATTGTCAAGACCGCGCTTATCCCTAACGATTTGCACCGTCTTCGCATGCTTAATGCGTTCAACATCGCGCGTTCGTCAATCACGGACCAAAAACGAAATCAAATTCTTCGATGTTCAGAGAAATAAAAAATAATAAAAATAGTAAGGAATAAAAAAATGTGTTAAAATAATAATAAAAGTAATAAAAAATAAATGATAAATGATAAAACGAATTAAAATAGAAAACAAAAAAACAAAACAAACAAAAAATTCGTTAAGAAATTCTTCGAATGGAATAATAAAGATTCATGGAATTATTCAATCGAATATGATAATTTCGTCATTCTTGGTTTCCCCAATTTTTCAGTTTTCAGAGTAAAAAAAATTATGTTCGAAAGAAAGATTCGATAGTTGAGCCGTTGGAAAATAAATAAAAAAATTTTTTTTTTTAACACCCTAATACGCATGTGTAATATAATATTTGTATACATTTCCAAGGATCGTCATTCGGGTTATTTCTCAGACGAATTAAATAAAAAAAAGGAGCAAAAATGAAAAAATCAATAACCCGAATCTCCCACTCAACCTAGAATGCTCAACTTTTGCAATCACATTTTTTCCATCTAAATCAACCAATCAACTGCCCATCGAAAACAAAGAATTTTTTTTTTTCAATCATTCCAACGTACACGTATAATACAATATTTTCGTACATCCCCAAAATATGGCCATTTAGGGTGTTACGACGGTTAAGAGGCGAAAACTCGGGTCTGTGACCGAAATAAGGGGTATTTGAGAAAAATCGATTCCTCGTGGGCACAAGTGGCGCGTGTGTGCATACCGTGTGTGCGATCATACTCGCGCGAGAGTGAGAGAATCGGGCAACAACGACGACGAAGACGAGCAACACAGCAGCGGCAGCAGCAGCAGCAGCAACAGCAGCGTGGTTCTCTCTATCGGGCGACGGCTCGACGGAGACCTCAGCCGAGTTCGCCACGGCCAATCGTCGACGATCACGCGACTCGAACCACCTTAAACCGACGAATCCCGATCGTCCGGCTGCACGGGCAACAGTCAACCGCGCGGGCTTTTCTGCCGGCCGTCAAGACAAAACCGTTTCCCGTACCGAGACACGAACACCGGCAACGGGCGAACGGGCATCCAACCGACGAGGAACTTCTCGTTTGATGATTAAGAAAAAATACGAAGGCGGAGAAAAGACGAAGGAGACGAGAAATAAAAAAGAGTTCTCACTCGCACCGTCGATCTTAGACGGTTGGTTGTAATTGAACCAACTGGATCACGATGGCTTTGCGAAGCATCCTCAGGTCTGTCCCACGGTGCAGTCCAATTTTCCACGTGGTTGTACGACCGTGTGATATGTAGGATTTATTAGGATTGAAAATAACTGATGTTATATTTTTTTTGGGGCGATGGTTGGTGACGATTGATTATGATGATGTTCGGGGATGATTATAGATAGTTATGATTGATTTTTGCTGGTTTTTTTGGGACGATAGTTGGATTAATTATGAGGATAGTCGGGGATAATTATTGATAGTTATGATTTATTTTGGCTGGTTTATTTTGGACGATAGTTGGATTAATTATGAGGATAGTCGGGGATAATTATTGATAGGTATTATCAATTTTTGGTGGTTTTATTTTGGGACGATAGTTGGTGATATTAATTATGACGATAGTCGGGGATAATTATTGATAGTTATTATCAATTTTTGGTGGTTTTATTTTGGGACGACAGTTGGTGATAATTAATTATGACGATAGTCGAGGATAATTATAGATAATTATTACCAATGTTTGCTGATTTTTTTTTTTTCGAGGATAGTTTGTAATAATTAGTTATGGCGATAGTCGGGAATAATTATAGATAGTTATTACCAATTTTTGCTGATTTTTTCTATCACTTTTGATTGGCGCACTAACGGATAACATCATGGTCGTCACACTGGGTGGTTTTCACCCCGTCGGGTTTTGGAAGATTGATTGTGAGCAAACTGTCCGGCGGAAGTGGTTGAAAAAATGACAGAACGTGCTTCGAACGTTCTAGATGATGTACGAAAAGTTTATTTTGGGGAAATAGAATGGCAACGTGTTGAAAAAAATTCACAAAGTGATGAAAACTAGAAGAAATATCACCGGTTGATCGACGCGCGGATTCCACTTATTTCGTTAGTGTGACGGTAAAGGGTTAATAAAATAGGACAAGTCCTGAATATTCTAAAACATTAGAAGAAAATGTAATATCAGAAAAAATAGTATGGAGTATTTAATCAAAATATTTTTTAATAGCTGAAGAAAAAAACAATTTTAATAACCATCAGTCTTTTTTCTAACTATTAAAAACGAATTGGAAAAAAAGTCTTGCACGTCCGAATATTGCAAATAATTTCTAATTACCCATGACTAATCCATTTCTAATCGTCCATTCCGAGAATATCACCGGAACATTGCATCCTCGGCCGAGCAAACGAATAAACGAAGCTCGCGCGAACGAATGAAAAATTCATTCGCTCGTTGATAAAACAAACTCGTTTAGCGCGTTTGAATAACTCAAACGCACGCGAAATATTCCTGAATTCACTCTAGAATTTTGCATCGTAAACTTTTTACGATACAACGCATTCAAGACTGAATCGAAATTGCGATAATGTAATTTAAAAAAAACAACTAACAACAAAATTCTCGCAAATAAAAGGTAAAAAAATAAATTAAAGAAATAAAATAAATATACAAATGCAAAAAAAAAAAAAAAAATTCGAAACAACAAAAACTTGCAGCTTCTCGAATTGCGAGGAAGCGATTTGCAAGTTTTCAATTGCGGCTTTCTTGAATACTGAAGAAGCAATTCGCAAATTTGAATTTGCAGATTTTCTCGGTCTAAAATGAATAATAATAAAAAAGAATAATAATAATAATAAAAAAGAATAATAATAATAATAAAAAAGAATAATAATAATAATTCTAAAGACGATGAGCTGGGAAATAATAATGGACCCATAGAATTACCACACGATCTACGATTCGGCTTAACCAATCGGCGTGGCTCGATTATAATCACGAGTGCACGCGAATCGATCATAAAAAAAGAAAAAGAAGAAGAGGAATAGAATTAAAAAAAAAAAAAAAAAATTAACGAAGCGCCAGATTGACAACTCGAAGCCTCGTTGCGATTCTCACATTTCCGTTTATGTTGTATCAAACACGCGCGCACGTCGAACATTTGAACAAATCATGATTGCATCATCGTCACCTCGGACGACGCAATCGATACAACAAATACGTGTAACGCATCCGCGGTTACCGGAATAATTCGTTCGTCTCCGCGTCATCGTCATCGTTCCGCGTCGTTCTCTCGTCGTTTGCCACGTAAGCCAAGCGTTACCCTGGTTACCGGAGAGAGAGAGAACGTGGAGCACGATCCGAAAATCGTACGACCATGTGGGGCCACGCGATTGGTCGGATCAGTTGCACAAATCTTTTTATTCGTTTTAATTAAAAAAATTAAACAATTCAAACAAAAATCCTCAACCCTTATTTTCTTCAATCTCATCTCAATATTAAAAAATTTTTACATTATTTCTCAACTATTTCACACCAAAGTACGTTAAAAGTTATTGCGAATGTACGAAATAAATCTCGAAAAAATTAAATAAGGTTCATCAAATTTTGTTCAATAAAATAAATAAAGTAAATTTATTCAATGAATAAATCGAATGAATTATCAAATTGATTCGATTATATGGATTTATCATTGAACAAATTGAATAATTCAGTTAATTTATGTTGTAAATTATTATTGAATCGAATACAAAAATTCCGTATCAAACAAATTCGATAAATTCTTCAAATAATTAAATTATATAAATACATAATCAAATAAATTGAGCCCTCATTCGTATTCTAAATAAATTCAATATATTTCGACGATATATGAAACATCCACAAGTTTGTTGAGATATGTATCAACAATGTTCCGGTAATTTTCTCTGATAGCAGACGATTTTAAGACCCCCGGAGCGTCGAGTTGCGTGGAAAAGCGCACGTACGCAAGAAACAAAAATTACGAAAAGAACCATAAACCCTCATCGCCATTAGCAGAGCACTTGGGTCTGCCAGACCCGTTCGAACTCGCAACATGGAGGATTTAAACCCCGTCCCCACGACATTATCGTGTCGAATCTTCGGTCAGGAAAAATATGTCGGACTTTCTTCTTTTGTCATATCTACGGTTCGGCGTCAGGTAGAAAAACCAGACTCCCTTTACTACCTGGTTCAATCGTTCGACAAAGTCGACGGGCTATTGAAATTTTTCAAAGGTTTTCCCGAGGCTCCAACTCGGTGCATCGTCCCATTGAAATTAAATAATGAACGCGGAATATATATTTTTTCTCTCTCTTTTGTTTCCCGACACTTCCAATTTTGTAACGCGACGTTGTGGATGTTTAATAATTTCATTGTTGCATCTATTGAGGATTATTCATTATTCATTTATTCGTAAATGTGATCGTAATGTATTTTATAGAAAATAATGAACGACAAAAAAATCCCTTTTTGCTGTTTTTTTTTTGGCTCCAAAACTTGTAGGCTTCAACAAAATATCAAAACGGAGAAATTATTAATTATTAGATTAATTATTATAAATTATAAATTATTATTCGGTGAAATATTCATCGTTTTTCGGTTCGTTCGGTTTATATATCGATATATATATATGTATTTAAATTTTGAATAAATTGGGTATATGTATGATTTAATATTTACGTGTTTGAAAAAATTGGAATTCAAGTGGACGTATTAATATTATATGTTGCGTTCAAATTAATTTAGGTACGGGTAAAACGCCACAGGCGAAGGCAGCAGCGCCTCGCGATCCGAGTGTGTATAGCGAACCCGAGAATAATATGTGGCACTGGAGTTAAAAATACGATAATCACAGAGAGACAGAGACAGAGAGAGAGAAAGAGAGAGAGATATTGATTGATTGATTGATTGATTGATTGATTGATTCGTTTTTATCGTGCCGTAGTTCAACTTTAAGACAATGCAGATTATAGTAATTGAAATAGCATTAATAAGTCAGATTTCAGATTAATAAGTCAGCAACAAAGGTAAACGATAACGATGTAAAAAAAGATATAGAATAAAATAATTGAAATATTTGCCGGACCTGATATTTAAAATAAAAATGTAAATGGATATAGAAATAAAAATGAAAAACAGAGATTCTCCACGTTTTTATTGTTTATACGAATATGTTTTTCAAACAAAATAAATTTTGCAGTACTATAATGATTCATCTTTATGCTAGGATAGTCGATAAGATTACCCGAATTTAGTGGAATTTTTTTAGAGTACTTTAGAGTACTTTTTCCAGCGCCAAGTCCCGACTGACCACCCATTACAGAGATAAGGTGCCGAAAACAACATTACGGAGTAAGGCGTCTTATTCGGCCGTTCGATTCACTGAACAACGATAATTCTTCATCCTCCAAACTTCCCAAATCCAAAAGATAAAAACGAAAAAAAATCCAACAACCCTTCGTCACAAATTTTCCTCGTAAAACTGCAAACAAAAAACCATCCGAGCTTTTCGAAAGTTTGTTGGCATTTTTTTCTCTCATTATTTATTTATTCAATCAAATCTTTGATTAATTTTTTCTTCTCTCAATACGAAACGCGGAAAATAAAATCATATTTACAGAGCGACAGAAAAGATGAATCAATCGATTGTCATTCATTCGCTCGCAATCGCATGTATATACATTAGGGTGGTCCTTAATCGGGGTCAAAATTTTTTCTATCGCTCCCGTGGGCTTAAATGTCTCTAAATATGTTTTAAAAAAAGTAGCCGAAGGCCCAGCCTCGTGGAGCAATTCTAAGGGCCTCCCCAAAGCTGTCGAATTTCGCCATTTGATTAACATACGATTTTTGGCACTTTATGGTTAATATTTTTTTTCTTCCCCAGTATTGCATCGAAAAATTTGAAACTTCGCACATTTTTCATTTATTATAGTAGGTCTTCGATGCCAGTTTAAACGTTTTTCCAGTGATTGAATTCCACGATGAATCGGCAAGTTGAGATGAGCCTGTTCTTAAAAGCTTCGATAAAATTGGAATTCAGTCACTGGACATTTTTGTAAACTGGCATCGAAGACCTACTACAATAAATTAAAACTATGCGAAGGTTCAATTTTTTCGGTGCAATACTACGGAAGGAAATAATATAAACTATAAAGTACCAACGATCGTATGTTAATCAAATGGCGAAATTCGACAGCTTTGGAGAGGTACTTAGAATTGCGCCACGAGGCTGGGCCTTCGGCTACTTTTTTTTAGATACATTTACAGACATTTAAGTCCATGGGAGCGAGAAAAAAAATGTTTGACCTCGATTAAGGACCACCCTAATATACATCGATTCATTATTGCATTTTTCATAAAATTTAAATTCAACGAATCATCTTTGCATACCAATCGGTTATTAATAACTCCATCGAGTACCTCAAAAAAAAAGAAAGAAAAAAATCTTTTTCCCTCCAATCGCTTCACAGAACGCGCGAAAATGCGTTACAGAATTATCTTCGGATGTAAGCACATGCGATTTCGTTCCTTCCTTCGGTCCCCTCCCGCGCACAGCATCGCACTCGCTATTTCCCCTCTCTTTCGCGACGTACGAACGAGCTTCGTGCTGCGTAGCACGGATTTCCCGAATGACCGGCATAAAGCCGAGAATGCGCACGCGCTTTTTCAACGACCTTGACGACCTTGCACGTAGATGCTTTCGATCGCTGCGTTCTGGATTAATTGAGATTACAAGCAACATTTCAACATATCGAACTACAGTTCGCGATACTAACGTCCGGTCACTCCCTTACGAGCTTCAAAAAAAATACGAAAATGATTTATGGTCAGGAATATTTTTTTAAAATCTTTCTGTCTTTCGTTGTTATTATAATCATAATTATTATTGCACTTGCAAATTAACTTGCGGATTTTATCGCTGAACCGATAATATACATTCATATAAATATAATAATAATAATAATAATAATAAATTATTATGTAATAATAATGATGATGATAATAATTATAATAATAATTATATAGTAATAATAATGATGATAATAATAATAATTATTTTTATATAGTAATAATAATGATGATAACAATAATAATAATAATACTAATAATAATGATAATAATAAAAATTATTATTATTATATAATATTATATTATATGATATTATATAATAATAATAATAATAATAATTATTATTATTATTATTCATATAATAATAATAATTATTATTATTATTAATATTATTCATATAATAATAATAATAATAATAATAATAATAATAATTATTATTATTATTATTATTATTATTATTATTATTATTATTATTATTATTATTACTATATAATAATAATTATTATTATTATCATTATTATCATCATTATTATTACTACATAATAATAATAATAATAATAATAATTATTATTATTATTATTATTATTATTATCATTATTATCATCATTATTATTACTACATAATAATAATAATAATAATAATAATAATTATTATTATTATCATTATTATTTTTATATGTACGTGCATTCTCGGGTCAGCGATAAAATTAGCAAGTTCGAAGAAGTTTATCGTATCCATGTGCAATTTTATTCTTTAAATTTTTTTCTTCTTATCATCTCCGTAAGACTTATCGGCTGGCCAAGTTCAGTCCTATCTCTCGCGACCTCTTGACCAACGACATCGCGCACAGCTTCCGCCTTCGCGTCCCAACCTTTTTTGTTCTTCGTTTTTTTTTCTCGTCTGTTCTTTTATTTTCTTTCTTTTTTCGATACGCAATCGAGCGAATTACCGAGGTCAGGGACGAATTCTCGGCAACGGACGTCGACGTGGAAATAAAAAATCGTCACGATAATACGCGTACCAGCTTCGTGTGCTCGTACGATCATTATTGATATATTCATTTATCATGTACGTACATTGTGACTAAGGATAAAATTGCTTTTTTTTTAATCGGTTTCGAGCTTGTTCGGTGCGCTACGCGAGTTGTCTGGGTGTTTGCGCGCTAAACTTTCGATGCAAGGCGTTATTTAGTGTCATCAATTACTTTTTTTTTTTAATCGAGAGACACGTACGCGTTTGACGACGGTGAGACATTCGTCATCGAATACTTTTTGCTTCTTCATGAAGGCAGCTATGCTACGACGAACATTTTTCTTTTCAAGATCTTCGCGTGGCCATGTTCGAAATGTGCGAAAACGTCGGGAGAACGCATTTGAAGAAAATGTCCGGCTGCATGTGCATGTGCATGTGTGCAATGGCCTCCCAAAATTCAAACGTGCATAACTCGAGAACGGTTCTAGCTACAGCCTCCAAATTTTGCAAACACGTGCAGCTCTATAATCTCTTCGTTGACTATAATTTTCGTCATGATCGAAGCTGCGGCTCCGATTTTACGTCGTTTTTAAATAACCGAAAAAAAAGAACGTTTGCACTATAGCGATCGCGAATTTTGAGATATTCGTCCAAATAGTTCTTCACGAATGGGGATGGGACTCAGGGTTGGTTGGTATTTCGGCCGAATCCATCTGGAGATTTAGATATCGAGATGATATCAATTTCTGGCGGAACGTCGACCGTGGATTCGTCGGTTTGCGTATCGCGCGTGAATAATTCGTGATTCAAGCTTCAAAAGTTGTTGAATATCGCGTCGGCTCGTGACCGATGCGTTCGTTGCAATTGCAAATTGAACGGCGAACGGTCTTTGAACTGTTGCGGAAGGACGGGAATCGAATGAGCCGTATATTGTTCAAGATAACCCACCTTTCCGAGCTTTGTATAAAAGCGCGCAGCAACGATTTGTCACCACCGACGTTTTTTTTCCCCCCCAGGAAGTCACAATCGCGGAAACAATGCGCGCCGATGAACGTTCGGTACATCCTCGTCAAAATACTATCACCTTTTTTTCCGGTTCATCGATCGGGCGATTTAATTTCCTTGTCCGCGAATTAATTGAAATTTTATTTTGTTTTGTTTTATTGGAGTTTGATTCGAATTTATAAATATTTAGGGTATTTCTCTGGATAGTAATTTGACGAGGATGTTATTTTTTTGCAGATCTTTGTCAAAATACTTTCACCCTTTCTTCCGGTTCATCGCTCGGGCGATTTGATTTCCTTGTCCGCGAATTAATTGAAATTTCATTTTATTTTGTTTTATTTGAGTTTGATTAAAAATTTTCAAAATTTGGGGTATTTCTCTGGAAAGTATTTTGACGAGGATGTTCCTATTTCGCACATTTTTGTCAAAATACTTTTACCCTTCCTTCCGATTCATCGCTCGGGCGATTTAATTTCCTTGTCCGCAAATTAATCAAAATTTTCTTTCATTTTGTTTCATTCCAGTTTGATTCAAATTTGTTAAATTTTTGGTTATTTATCTGGAAAGTATTTTGACGAGGATATTCTTTTTTTGCACAACCTTGTCAAAATACTTTCACCTTTTTTTCCGGTTCATCGATCGGGCGATTTAATTTCCTTGTCCGCGAATTAATTTAAATTTTATTTAATTTTGTTTTATTCGAGTTTGATTCGAATTTATCAATATTTAGGCTATTTTTCTGGACAGTATTTTTACGAGGATGTTTTTTTTTTGCAGATCTTTGTCAAAATACGTTTACCCTTTCTTCCGGTTCATCGCTCGGGCGATTTAATTTCCTTGTCCGCATGTTAATCAAAATTTTATTTCATTTTGTTTCATTCCAGTTTGATTTAAATTTATTAAATTTTTGGTTATTTATCTGGAAAGTATTTTGACGAGGATATTCTTTTTTCGCAAAACCTTGTCAAAATACTTTCACCTTTTCTTCTGGTTCATCGCTCGTTCGATTTAATATCCTTGTCAGCATTATTAATTTAAATTTCATTTAATTTTGTTTTGTTCGAGTTTAATTGAAATGCATCAAATTTTAGGATATTTCTCTGTAAAGTATTTTGACGATGATGCGCGAAAAAAAACATCTTTGTCAAAATACTTTTACCTTTTCTTCCGGTTCATCGCTCGTTCGATTGAATTTCGTTGTCCGCAAATTCAATGTAAATTACATTTAATTAAGTTTTATTCAAATTTAATTCAAATGTATTAAATTTAATTTTTCATTCGTTTCCGTGCATCTATAAAGACTCGACCGGTCATACCGAATAGACTCGAAGCCTCTGCCGTGTCACGATTTCCGGTCAATGTCGAATGATTTATCGGAACGCTGAGACGAATATCAAGATGGAATATTTTAATGACTCGCGAAACAAAATAATTCGCACTTGTACCTATTTTTTTCATTTTTTTCTCCATCGATCAAAGGAAGAAGAAAAAATAGTTGAGTAAAGAAAAAAAAAATTGCGATCAATTGCACGATGACGCGATGGAGGAAAAAAAAAAATAATTGAAAATCTTATATTTAATTCATGAGAACGCAACAAACGATTTTATAATGCGAGTGTGATGACGATTTTTCGTTTCTTTTCCTTTTTTTTTATTCCTCTTTCAACGCGTCAGAGCCTATAATAGCCATTGATACCGAAAGTGCGTAGCTCATCGCGCATTATGTTAAAGACTCGAGGTTACGGATAATGTTCGACAATAGTCGAAGCTTTCGATCGTACTCTACATTCCAGAAGCAAACACAATGACTTTGAATCGATTTCCGTTCTTCCGGCTTCGGGCATTGAACTTCGACAATTATTACAAAGACGTGCGAAGAACTTGAACCGAAGAATAAGAATCAAATCGTTTTCGTTTCCCGAAACTTTTTTTTCCTCTTTGCACGATATTTGCAATTTCAAAATGGCATTGAAGTATGAATAATAATTTTTAATATACGTGGAAATCGATGGAATTATTTATTTCGGTTTTTGACCTTTTGTACAAACAATTTATTATTATATATAATTATTTATTGTTTTTATTATTATTATTATTATATATAATTATTTATTGTTTTTATTATTATTATTATTAATTTGCTTATTTATTTTGGCCAGACATCACGCTATTCATTTGGACTTTAATCTCTGAATTGAGAATATCAAAGCGCGTGCCGGTTTTCAAGATAAAAACGTGACTTTGCCCATCTCGTCCCAACAATAAAATTCCTCCACAATACAAATCTGTTTCGAACAACTATTAACTTTCAAAGAATCGAGAATGAATAAAAAAATATCAAGAAGTAAATTATACTAATCTTGTCAAATGAATTTTTAAAATAAAATATGCATTTTTTTCATATTTTATTTACGAATCAATAAAATATTAATTTTTTCCACATTTTATTTATGAATAAATAAAATATGAATTTTTTTCATATTTTATTTAGGAATCAATAAAATAAGGATTTTTTTCATATTTTATTTAGGAATCAATAAAATATCAGTTTTTTTCATATTTTATTTAGGAATCAATAAAATAAGGATTTTTTTCATATTTTATTTATGAATTAATAAAATATTAATATTTAAAAAAAAAAAAAGATTGTAATTAAAGAATTTTCATATCGCAGCTTCCGAAAGCCACTTTAAAATTGTTTCGACCTTTAATTCGAAGCGAGCAGAGGTTTTCAAACGCTTGCGGCCCTGACAGTCAAACAGTTGCACGTTTTCCTGCCTGCCGTCATCTATCTTCACCGTGTAACGCACAAACACCATCGTGCGGTACACAAGTAGAGGAAAAGAGAGCAGGGGAGTTCCTGGCTTGGCTGTGCAACGTGGCTGACGAATACAAAATCTTTCGGAGGTTCCAAAGTGCAGGTACGAAGAAGACATACACATTTTACCGGAGAAAATGTTTTTAAACAATCTACATGTTTAATAATTGTTTACCTCGTCATTTCGCAATTAAACTTTGCACTCGAATGCTTTGAAAAAAAAAAAAAAAATAAGCAACTTCGCGCATGAAATTTACATTATGGAAATGCTATTGTTGTTACTACTAGTTTATTTTCGGCACTATAACGTCCATTTTTTCTTTTTTTTTCCTTTATTCAATGAGGTTCGATCGAACTTTCGCGATTAAAAGGTTTTCATTCTATTCGAAAATAGATAATTTTGGTTTTTTGAGTTTCCTTTCTCAAGGAAATAATTGTTGAACATTGTTGAACCAAAAATCGAAAAAAGATTAACGGTAATGTCTATTTGAAAAATTTTTCTTGGACCAATAATCGATTATTTATTTTTTCAATCGAGAAAAATAATTCTCTCACAGGGATAAATATCGCGATTACTAATGTGCTAAAGAAAAAATCTTCAATGTCGTGGATAATTTATTTTTCAATCAGATTTTTCAATTAGATTTTTCTCGTATAAAAAATAATAGTACTATTTTTTTATTACTTCAAATTTTTATAAATATTTTTTTTTTTTTCAATGATTTCTCGTGATTTAGCAATCGTTACAAATTTCGAGCACTTATTATTTCGAGCGTTATTATATCGAATGCAGACAATATATAGTTCGTGTGAGAAAAAAATCTCCCCACCCCCGACGAATAAGCGATGATAAACTGAAGTAACGTTGCTTTGCGGACGAGCGAAACGTACAACTTACGCGAGAGCGGAGCGGCTCCGCTCTGGGTCGCGTTATTATTATCAACAACATTCAGGGTCTGTATGTCGAATATATAAGTATATACATGTATATACATGTATATAAATTTATACATGTATATACATGTATATAGATTTATTTTTTTTCTTATTTTCTTCGACCGGAACAATACATCCGAATATAACGGTTAGGACGTTTGTCCTAACAGTTGTTTGTTAGGACGAAAATAATAAACAAATAAATAAAAATAATACAAAAATCCTTACAATAACGACAAAAACCAAATTAACTTCAGCCTACTCGATAAAATGTCAAAAAGGTTCTAAAATTTATTTTATCCGAAATTGAAAAAAAAAAAAAATAATTAACATTACAAAAATAACAAATGAATAATAAAAATAAAACAATACGAAAATCCTTACAATAACCTAAAAATCAAACCAACTGTAATCTTCTCGCCGAGCTGGTGAAAAAAAACCCCCAAGATCCACACCTCCCCCTCGAAGTTCCCCAAAAATTCGATCATCCCCAAAATCCTCCACAAACACTCAACAACAAAAAAACCCCCCTCAAAAACAATCCACAAAAATCCACGTTCTACATACATTTTTTGTCTCTGACCCGTTATCGTGATGTCGCTCCCAGCCGGAAGTCCTCTCAAAATTCTCGTGTCCTTGTAATCCCTCGTTCCTTCCTCGTTAAACGAAAAATCCAACCTCCCCTCTCGCTCTTCCCAACCAAAATAAAAAAAAATAACACGCGCTACTCACGACGCACCCAATAAATCCTCTCTCAATATCAAAACCAAAAAAGGAATACCATTAAAAAAAACTCGAACAACCGATAAAAACGCAAAATTCTCTCTTACGTTATGATTTTTCGTACAAAAAAATTCGCGCTCAATCCTCCGAAACTCGAAACGTTTCAAATCAATTTTATTACACGAGCGAGGATTATAAAAAAATTCAACCGAGTTTGTTCGTCGTTTATCGTTTCGTTTTTCAAACGTTCGAGAATTTTGTCACGATGGATTTTTCGTCGATTGCCGCGAAAGCGCGTAATTGTTTTTTTTTTTTTTTTCGGCCGATGCTGAATAAAATTCGTGTGACGTAGATTGTAGAAAAAATTAAAAACGTGACAACGCGACGCGGAATCTCGGAGCGTACTGAAGACGTCGTACGAGCACGAGGCTTGTTAAATACGAGTTTTCGAGAACTCGTCGCGGTTCGTGATTCCATTCGGCCGTGATCGTGGCCACGTTGCGCAGCGCGCCAACCGCTTTGACGCGACAACGGCGCCGCGGCGCGGCAACCGCGCGGTTCGCTCCGAATCGGCTCCTAACCGGCGTTAAATGCGCCCAGGCCAAAGCCGGCACCGAGGAAAAAACGTTTTTGGAATATTCCAAATTTTAAAGCCGTAATATTTGCTTACGATCACGTAGAATTTAACCCTGCTGCGATGTGTTGCGAATTACGGCGAGTGCGCATGCACGGGGATTGCGCGTGGCTGATGAAATAATGAGGGAAAAAGGGGGAAAAATAAGTAGACGAAATTCCGGGAAGTAAGAAATAAAATTGGAAAGAGTGATGATGGAATGAAAGCCACGAGGGGAATTTAATTTAGATCGAAGTAAAATAATTTTTTTCAATGATATTTTATTAGTCGAGTGTAACAGATAAATTTTGGTTTTTTTTAATGATCTAGATTAGATTACTTTCGTGGTTTTTGTTTCATCACTTTTATGTTTTTTTTACTTTTTTTTTCCATTGCTTTGCCGGATTTTTTCAATTTATTTTTATTTTTTTTTTTTGTATATTTTTTCTTTTTCTCTTTTTCTTTTTTTATAAATGCGGATTTAATTTTTTTTACATGTGCTCATTACTTAATGAAAAGATTAACTCGATGATTAGAGTAATGGGAAAATTTGAAAAAGAAGCCTTTTGCGATAAATAACACAAGCTATCCGAAATTATGAATTATTAATTGTCTAATTATTCGACGGATATATGCTCGCTATTCGTTTATTCATAATTTTTTTTTACATTTGATCGTCACTTATCAGGCATTGCTCATTAAGGAGATCAATAATAAAAAAATCTTCCGGATAAATAACACAAGAGATTTAAAAACTTCAGCCATCAATGGCTCAATCGACTGACAGATAATCCTTTCCGCTTTTTTATTTATTTATCTATTCATTTATTTATTCATTGATTTATTTATTTATTTATTCATTTAATCATTTATTTATTTATTTAATTATTTGTTTATTTATTCGTTTACCCACTTTTATCAGATATAATCATGAATAAATGATAAACGATGCAAAAAACGCGTTCGCCGGTTGTGTAGACACATCATATTTTTTTTTATCAACACCCGATGATTACGAGAAATCAGCTATGCAGGGTGGAAACGTAACCGGACGAACAACGATCGACGAACTTTGGTGTATTTTGACCAACAGCCGTCATAGGAGTGTACGACGCGTGATCCGCGCATGGTTCGTAGATAAATCCAACGTGAACTCGACACCTTGGACAAGATAAGCATGCACATGCTAGGGGATCTAAAATTTCCGTTCAATTCCATAATTTATTTTCCACCATCCGCGTGTCTCCGAACTCATCGTCCTGTAACGATTGTCATTCGATATTCCATTGAGAAAAAAAAAGAAACAAAATAATAAAATAATGATAATATCTGACCTCCTTGAAGAATCGATTTATTTATTTACTTATCAATAATAATAATAATAAATAATTATATGTAATAATAATAATAATTATTATTATTATTATTCTTCAGAAAAATAGTAAAATAATGAGAATAATAATAATAATAATTATTATTATTATATTTATTATTATATTAATAATAATTATTATTATATTTATTATTATATTAATAATAATTATTATTATATTTATTATTTTATTAATAATAATTATTATTATATTTATTATTATATTAATAATAATTACTATTATTATTATGCAAGGAAATAGTAATAATAATGATAGTAATAATAATAATAATAATAATTATTATTATTATTATACAGGGAAATAATAATTATAATAATAATAATTATTATTCTTATTATTACGGTATCCTCCGGGCTTTGGCGACTGACGATTTTTATAATTATCATTATCATTATTATTAAGAGAGGTTTTTTGTCGCACGTGACGAATGTTTAAACATTCTTATATTCTCCGATCGAAAATTTGTCGGAAGTCAACAGTAATCGACACGAACGTGAAAACAAAAATCCATAAATACTTCAATCTCGCGTGGATCCACGTACGTGATAACTCATGTAAATATCGTTGGAACAAAAAATAAATTGCGCCAATCCACGTTGAAATTTGGGTCGCGAATTGGATAAAATTTTCGAAGAATTTCTATAAAAAGTTCCATCGCGCGTGAGGAAGAATGTCAACATCGAGAACATCACGCAACGCGTTGCGAATGGATTTTATGATAAATGAAAACGAGTCTTGATATCAAACGTGACGATTCGTTCAATCATTCACGTTGGATCGTTCGTAAAATCGCATTCGCGTTATTTTTTGCCTTAAAACTATGAGAAACAAAAAATGTTATTTATTTCTTTGATTTCGGATCAACATTGAATGAATTATTACTGATGATCATGAATCTCGAAAATGTTGAACTAATTTAATCGATAGTAGGACAATATATTAAGGGCGGAGAATAATTAGGAGATTATTTAATTGATACTAAAAATCTTTAAATTAAATAAATTTATGTAAAACGTTAAATTAAACGGAAAAATGTGGGAAAAACTCCGGGGGGGGGAGGTGATATTCTAGGATAGGGACGTTACCCAAGCGGGAAAACGTTAAAACGCTTAGGTAGGCAGTGACTTGAGGGAGGGCTGCTACGACCGATTTGGCCTCCCTCCCACGGAAAGTAAAATGCACTCGTATTTATGGCCTGAACTTGAAAACGTCGCTGGTTGGCTCAGGGCCGTAGTTAGAAATATCGTTGAGGTAGCAGAATATCCTGAAATCGAGACTCCCAATTCTCGTAATTACATTGTTCGCGATTTTAATCACGACGCTTATACTCGTGGAATAATTTTTTTTCACAAAACAATTGAGTAAATAAATAAAAAAATAAATAAATGAATAAGTGAATTAATTAATCAATAACCTAAATAAATGAAAACCGAGGTAGAAATTGAAAACAACGAAATATATAATATCTCAAAAATTGTATTTAATTTCATGTAAAAATGAAAATAATACGATAAACAATTTTTCTCTTCTTCATTCGTCAATGAGAAACGAAATCTTATAATTCGATTGTGCGATCATCCCCTCAATGGAATTCAGGAAAATAATAACTCTATCATAAATAAAATGTTCAATATTATAAATTAAAACTCACATAAATTATTAGAAATGAAAAATCCGGATGTTAGTCGACCTACGATATGTTTGTTCAACTTTTGAAGAAGTATGAAAAAAAACGTGGTTGGGGCGAAAACGTCGTTAATTTCTTCGAGGTGAAATTAGGCTCGATATTTTCCCCACCGCATCGCGACCCTGACGCTTATCGCTCAGCTCTACGCGCACCGACGAATGATAATTTTCCAAAATTCAAAGCTAGCTGTGTCCATACGTTAAGATGATAAACATTATCTCCGAAACGAATGTACGTATATACACGCCGAATGTATCGAGCCCATCAAAATGGTCGGCTTTCGAATAGTTTCGCGAGAAAAAAAACTACACGTTCGATTTTCCTACAAATTTCTGAACTGTTCGTACAACGATTTTGCTTGTAACGGTCAAAATTGTGATATCGAGTAGTTTTTGAGTTGAAAGAAAATCATAATTCAAAAACGGAATCTATACGGTAGAATAGAAATTTGCAAAGCAGCAACTGAACGGCAATAATATATATGCATATATTAATACTATTATTTTATTTAAATAATTATGACAAGACATTTTTTGTTTCTGTAATTTTTCCGTCACTCTGGAAAATAAATTTGAAAATTCAAACGATTTTTGAAGGTCACGACAAAAATTCATTCTCGCGACACAAATTCCATATTGATTTTTTCGTCACGTAATTTTCCAAAAATGTCGGCGATTCGTCTTCTAGAATATCAATCAATTTGTAAAAAGTAGCGGAAGCGCGATGCGGTGTAGCGGCACACGGTATGCAATTAATATATATATATATAAATATATCGTGACCAGCCGAAAAAATCGAATTTATTATCCGATTTTTTTCAAATAAAAAAATATAAAGACAAAGATTGATCTACAGATTCTTTAAATGTACATATAGAGAAAAATCGCAAAAGAAAATCCGATTTGCGCGGCCGTCGGGTATTTTAAAGTATCTTGCATCCGCATAATTGTGGAGTAGCTGGTTCGAACGATTTTTAGGGGTGGCGCCGATTTTTTAAAGTTTCACCCATGAAAACTTTAAAAATCTTGCGCGACCCCTAAATACGGTCCTATCGCGCTGACCTTCTAGCACGATTCGACTAAAATCGGCGAAATTTTTTTTTTGGCTGGTCAATCAAATAGAATATAAAAATATATATATAAATAGGAATAAAATATATATATATTAGGGTCTCGTTACATATGTGCAACTTTTAAGCCCGTAGGGCAACTGTTAATATCATTTTTAAAGGTTCTACCCAGACTGAAGATTTTCGTTTTTTTTTGTGAAGTTCTTTTCTAATTGTCGGCCGGAAAAATATCGATTTTGAGAAATAAAAGATACCCTAATCTATATAAAACGTTGTTATGCTTGTACGAAGCACGACTCAGCCATCGCGAAATTGTATGTCAACTCCGATGCACCCTTTGTACGTGCATTAAGCAATTTGATACGTCTAACAAGACGCTCGCAACCAACAAAGCAAACGTTGCATGCAACTCTAAACCCGCGCTCAAGTGAATCCCCGCTCGGACAATTCATAGAAACGTTTCAACGTCTAGGAATTCATAACTCCAACATTATTTCTACATTCGCGGGAAAAAAATTGCGATACTAGAAAAAACAAAACAAGCTGCAAGTTGAAATTTGCGAATTGCTTCCTCAAAATTTAAGAAAGCTGCGAATTGAAATTTGCAAGTTGCTCCCCAAGAATTGAAGGTATTGCGAGAATCTTCCTCCATGAGTAAATTATTTATATCAATTCTGGCTTCTTCAGAATTCAAGAAAGCTGCAGGTTGAAATTTGCAAGCTACTCCCCCAGAATTAAAAATATTGTGAGAATCTTCCTCTATGCGCAAATTATTTATATCAAGTTTGCCTTACTCGTTTTACGTTTTAGCACACTTTAAACATGGTGATCTCGAAAAAAAAAACATTTTTCACCATAACATAGCTTCCTCCATGGGGAAGTAATGAAAGTAAAATACTCAAGGTTTAAGAATGATTATTATTGTTAATTTTATATGATTTTATATTATGAATTCTGTAATTCGTTATACGTTTCGGACCATTGGTTGGTTTGCAAAGGGGGGGGGGGGGCATAATCGCCGTTTGAAATAGTGTTATCGTTGAGTGTGGCAATTATACTCGCGTAATGCATATTTCTCGCCGGAAAACGTGATGCCGATATCTAATGGCCGCGACCATAATGCGTATGAAATTTCGCAATGAGAGAGATAAAGAAAAACGGCTGAGGCCCGAACAACCTGAGACACTTATGTCGATAACAGAGGTATTATCATAAACTGAACTCCTTTGTATCGTTGAACACGAACTTTATTGTGTTTGAAATTGTTTTACCGAACCGACGACGGCAGCGTTCAGTATTCTAATTATTACATCGTCGATTCTTTCGGTCGAACTTGCCTGAGAAAACACACTGCCGTATCTCACCTTTTTTGCCTCCTCATGGAGCAAGCTATGGTGTGGTGAACAATTTTTTTTACAATGTCTCCAACTCATTATGTCTCAAATTTGCTAAAACGTCGAGAAAACACATTTGGAGAAAAAGGCTGGGTTAAATTTTCATTCAAGTTATGGGCGTTTAAAAAAAAACAGTACATTTTTTAATAAATCATATCTCGAAAAAGGATTGCCAAGAAATTCTGCAAACATCATGTAGGGCTCTTTTCATTGGGTCCAATAACATGAAAAATATTCAGCTGGATTAAAAACATCCAATGTCCAAAACCGGTCGAGTCCCGACGGAAGATCTCCTATATATATATATATTATGTCGTATCGTATATCTGTACGTACAGACGTATCGCCCGATATTGGAAACCAATTAAAAAAAATGTCGTGTTTGCAACGACTCGTGGAAAAATTTACTGACGGGTCGGTTGGGGTCACGAGGAAAAAATCTTGCTTAGAGAATGAGACGTGACTTCTTGTTACGCTCGTTCTGTTTGTGCATCGTTGATGGGAATAAGCCGCCCGGTAGTTACGGACCGTTCGGTGACTAGAAGCTTCCAGAGTATGTTTGTTAATGAACTGTTCGAACATTAATAATGATTGGACTTTGAAGACGTTAAGTTTTGATCGTTTGCTCTGTGAGAATTTTTTTTTTTTCAATTCGCAGTAGAAATTTAACGCGAGTGAAAATTTTAGGTGTGAAAGAGTTTTTGCTGTACTTGACGGTTGAGGTAGTTCTTAGTGGTTGATCGTAAAGCGAATTCATTGACTTTAGTTTACTTTGTGGTATATCTTTATCGACCTGGAAGGTCTTATTCGTGTATAGAACAATTGCAGTTCGTACTTGAAAACTATTCACGTTCTCAAAGAACTCTGCTAGTCAATAGTCGTATTGAAGATATAACTTTATTACTTTATAATGAGTACTTTTCCCAATTGCAGTTGTAATTAGTTTCTGCGGTGAGGTGACAATGCGTGACCCCCACCCCTTATTATTTGTATTGTTTCTCTGTATTTTTCAGATATTCCTGAGGTATTTCTCAGAACCAGAAGCAGAATCAGTTTCATCTAACTGAGTTTTTGGTAAAAAATCCACAAAGAAATAACCTCAAAGCTGTTCAAATTCGTAGAGTTACCTTCGGCTGCTTTCCCGTGCAACTGAGGTAGTCTTTCGGTTGCGCGAGACAACGAGCGCCGGTAGCCACCTCGCGGCGGCTGCGGAATCACCATTCGCCCGCTTCGTTACGCGAAAAGATTCCCTTTGCCACGAAATGTATGCAAACTCTCGTTTGCTTCGCTTGCTACCGTGTAAATTCGGTTTCCAGCAGTCGAGTGAAGTTCACGTTTTGTGTATTTTAAATTTCATA
Source organism: Sussaba pulchella (assembly GCA_963971145.1). NCBI lineage: Eukaryota > Metazoa > Arthropoda > Insecta > Hymenoptera > Ichneumonidae > Sussaba > Sussaba pulchella. The sequence goes on along the minus strand of OZ020170.1, from coordinate 15,329,180 downwards.
ACTTCTCAACGGAGCGTAACGAATTTCTCTAATAGCATGCGCGTAGATTCTCCGAGGTTGCGCAACGGTAAGGTCGATGATGAATCTCGAGAAAAATTACCATTGAACAGGTTGTGAGTTATGTTTTCATCGCGTGACGTTTTTGTATGTGTGGAATTTGCAAGTTTGTATCTATCTTAGCCGCGTCGTCTATGTGTGCGTGTGTGTTAGTGTCGTTGTGTCGATGGGCCGTCGACCGAAGTCCTCCAGCCTGCCATTGAATATTTAAACATTATGATTGCAGCATTCACCGATCGGATATAATCTTGTTACCGTGGCTGTGGACGCTCCGCGCAAGTACCACAGTCGCGTATCGACGGAATATTTTGAAATTTATAAAAATTTTCAAGGTAAATCGGTCACGTCGAGATAAGAAATAAAACTTTGCACGTCAATTCCTCGGACTCGACTTTATGCTTCAATATTCACATATCTATGGTTGTCGTTGGTTCAATTTTGACGATCTTGACATCTGAGAATTTTTATTTTTGCCAAATTTTTACTTTTGACAAGCTTTCGCTGTAGATATTTTTTACTTTTGACATACGTTGGCTTTTGGCAAATCTTTACTTTTAATAAATTTACAGTTTTCACAAGCTTTGACTTTGAAGAATTTGAATTCTCCCCAAATTTGGACGTTCGCCAAATTTCAACTTATCGACCATTCCATCTTATCGACTAGCACGAAAGAAAAATGATACGATCAATAGCTTCAAAACATTTCGAACGTCCCGACATTAAAATCTCGAACCTTTCGTTCTAAAAAAAAAAACCAAGCTTTGACCACGAGGTAGCGATAAATAACGAATATCCAGCAATGATCGAACGTTGCCTGTTTTTGTCACCATTTTTTTTCCCGCACCAACGTCAGTAAAATTACTTCCCCGGCGCCCGACGCGTTTGCGCGCAAAAAACCGTTGCGGAATCTTTCGAGAGCAACGTGTCCATATCGTCGGTTCGGTGTGTCACATACCAATAGTTACGTGTTGAGGAATCCAACGATTAGCCGTTGCCCCGGTGAACTGCGTTATCTCCAAGCGAAAACATCGTTCGATGTCAAAATGACATTCCGTTTTTATGCAACAACATGTGCGATGCACCATAAGCGATTCTGTATCTCGATCGCTCTTTGTGGACCTACGAACCGTGATCCGATACGATTCTTCGCCATTTTCTCAAATCTTTTCTTCCGCTTCTTTGTGGATTGCCGCCGTCGCATCGTCGTGCAGCCGAGGATTCGTCACGTGACCGATCGGTCGACGCGGTCATGCGTTGGTCATCGTGTCGGTGGTGTGATGCTCGGCCACGTGATACTACCGGACTCGGCCGTTTGATTTGTATCACTTTCTTATGCCAACGGATTGAATAGAAATTCCTAACCAAAATGCGCCCGGGTGTGTATGGGGGGTGGGAAGGTTGGTCCGGCAGCCATCTTTTCCTCGCCCATGTTTTCCATCGGCAATATTTTTCCGGCTTTTTTCTCCGGCCATTTTTCCCCAATATTCAGTTCACGAGATTCTCATAGCAAAACTATTAATGTATATGATTATTACACACGGATAGCTTTGCTATCGGAATCACGTGAGCCGTGGAATCAAATATGATGATGGATAGTCGTCGTTGTTTCGAAAATGCTTTAGGCAGCACAAGCCTTTGACAGCCGAAGATTCAAACATTATCTTGCAATGCTCTTCGCCTCGACCTCGGTTTCTCCTTGAACGACCTTGACCCGTAACAGTCTCCGTTGAATGATCGCTGCGGCCCCAAATACCGATCACGTTGGATCACGCGTCCTCGAAAATCATGGATTGTGAGTTTAAGGTGCAAAAGGTGTTATCCCACGCTTTTTTTTTAAATGCCTTTTTTTTAACATTTTCTAAAGCTTTTCAGGACAAGTAGATTTTCTTATGGAAAAACGATGAACCTAAATTAATTTTATCGGTTGTCGGTTTAAAAGAGAAATTGAGCCGAGGTTATTTCTCTGAGAAAAAATTCAAGTTCACGTTTCAGTCTGTGGGAGGATCAATTTTTTGAAAATCTTTCTATCTTAATGTTATTACGGTAATCGGTACATAGATGAGAAAATAGGAGGACTGTGGCGCACAGACAGACGGACGGACTGACCGAAACCACAAGGATTCCTAGATTTCTACGGAACTCTGAAAACCAATAGCCATCCACCGGTTAGTTTCCCGAAAACTCCGGTCCTAATGCATTAATGCATTTCCGTGTTCTCAGAATATTCAAAGGATATCAATTATAAATGAACCAAACCCTATATCAAGGTGGTTTGGTGAAAGCTAGTGAATATTGATGCATCGAGACCGACCGATACCTTACAATTCCCATAGCTGCTCTCCCATGCTCCCAACGTGCTTCCGGTCACTAATTGAAAATTATCGAGTCATTCTTGCGACATCTCGTCTCATTGTTTGACATTCCTACGGTTTTAATCGTGCAAGATTGTCTCGTGCCGCTGTTCTCTATTCAAACGTTCAGGAAATAAGCGTCCTCGCGATCGAACTAAAGCAATAAAACTCCAGCTATGAATATAATTGCATTTGTTTGACCCTTTCGCCACGGCTGACCAGTTGTTAAATTTTTTGGTTAAACAAATTATTACGTTCCAATGCTATTTTAGTTACTGAACTTTGAGCCCCCTCTTATCGAACGAAAGTTGAACATAAAAATGCAAAACGAATCGTAATAAACTTTAATTTCGTTACGACTTTGCGTGACCCCCGTTTTCATTATCATTAACATTTTTTCCGCCGATATAAGCTCCCTCGACTATTTCCGGTTATTATAATAATAATCATGGTTCAATATTCGTAGTTCAGAAGTTGATTCGTTTTCCTAATAGTTTTGTGTAATGGCGTGTCACGCGTAATGGTAACAATTTGTATTGTAAACAGGGTTGCGACAGTGGCGTTGAGCATCGACCTTACCGTCGCCTCTGGTCACCGTCCGCACTTCGCCAACATACCGCAATGCGCGAGCGCCACAGTCGCACGTAGAATCCGGCCATACCGCGAGCTAACTACAAGGGAAAAATGTTGCATCTCAACGGAGAAGCTATTTTCTCGCTGTTTTTTCAAATGGCGCCATCAGGGTTAGAGTTGTAGCGAGACAGACCGTTCTCAAGGTTATGTGCTGCATGTCGTCTGCCTCTCGCAAATTTCTATGAGTGTGAAGGAGATAGCTGAATCGTCGGGGATGGTCAGAACCTCCTCTCGCCCAAACTTCCACTCGTCCAAACCTCCACCGTCAGTTCTTCCTCCCGTCGGATCTTCCTCCCGTGACTGGTGCGCCATCTAGTCCGACGTTACCATCTCAGCTCTACTAGGTCCCCACTGTAGGTGAATGTGCAGAGCTCTGCACGTTCACCTACAGTGGGGACCTAGTAGAGCTGAGATGGTAACGTCGGACTAGATGGCGCACCAGTCACGGGAGGAAGATCCGACGGGAGGAAGAACTGACGGTGGAGGTTTGGACGAGTGGAAGTTTGGGCGAGAGGAGGTTCTGACCATCCCGAATCGTCGCAGTGGACCGTTCTGGTTCTCCATCCGAGAGATCAATTGTAGTTCGAAACAACGCTTCAAGGTTTTTGTTACCGACCGAGTATCGGCACATCACCAATTATGTTACCGACCGTGCTCGGTCGATAAGAAAAACGGTAAATAATTGTTTTTCAAGGGTGCCAACATTTTCTGGATGGAGGAAACGACTTGCATCGTGCAGAATCATGGGTCGAACGATGGAAAAATTGTTTTTCCATCCGGAAGCCTTCGACACGGTTGGGAGACATGGTTTACAGTTTTGGCTCATCAGTTGAATACATTTCGTCTCTCGCGCGAACAGGCCGATTGTAGTTTGCCTTTGGCCGAGCTCCCAGCGTGCCAGTCTGCCGGTGGGCGATGGAAGGTAAAACGCCGATTAAATGGCGCCCAATCTCGAAGTCGAGTCGAGATGATAAGTGAGCAAACTGTTCCAGCGGAAAACTGGCCCAGGGTGAACTAGCACGGAGATAGTTTGGCCGAAGATAAACAGCGACTGTCATGCTCAAATGCTCCCCTTCCCTCGCCATTTTGACGACCAGACGACATTTTGGCTATCGCAGTGGGCAATAATTCGGGACTAGCTTGTGGGTTTTTCTTAAATTACAAACAAGTTACGTCATTTATTCAGCTTGAAGGTCAATAAACACAGAATAAGAAAACAAAATGGCTTGAGATTGAGGTCAATGAACAGTATGAGGAAACAAAATGGCTTGAGAGATTTGTTAAAAACAAAAATTTTTAATGAACGGATGGTTGATTAATTTTTGATTATTGTTTTTCTCGGAATCCCCTAGAATCTAAAATATGTTAATTATTCAGTATGGCAATTCGACTGTTCAATTTCGTATTCGATATCTTATCGTTCGGAGGTCTACGAAGTGGCTACGACGAAAATACAAAATGGTATTCAGTCATTTTTTTGGTTCTCGTTGATTTTGCATTCGCGCCAAACTGGATGAGTGCCGTCGCCCTTGTTCTCGGCGACTTTTTTAATGAGACTGTCCGAGGCTTTCTTAAGATCGTAAGCCCATCCAATTTTCGCGAACAAATCGATCCACATCGTCGTCATGTTTACGCGATAATCTCCCCACTCGGCGGCTTTGTAATCCCACGGAAATACGTGATGATAATTGTGCCAGCCTTCGCCCATGCTGAGTAACGCAACGTATCTGTTCTCCGCCGGCGATATCGATCTGAAAATACAAAAATTTCGATTTTCCGTTCTTCCTTCGATGTTGATATTTTTTTTAGAAATATTCACTGACTTGTCGTAACTCCGATGGCCCCAAATATGCGCAAAGCTGTTGACGGACCATGAAAAATTCAAGAACATCACGTATCGCGTGAAACCTATCGTTATTATAGACGTGTACCAATCTTCGTTCCAAAAATAAACCGGAATCACAATTGGCAGAACGAAGCACAATAACAGCTTCAGGAGCCCGAAGTATCTACGGGAGAAGGCAAAAAAAATTAAAACTTTCGATCAATGCGTGAGATCGAAGGTGAGCCATGGGACCAAAGTCCGAAATGTTGTTATTACAGTGTCGCGACATTCTACAGCTGGTCACGAAAATTATGATGCAATTTCACGTTCTTTCTCGCGATTTCGAAGAGGTAATTGAAATATCAATGGTTCGTGACATAACTGGTCAAGAGCGTGTTGGGTACGCACAATATAGGGTAGTCCGTAGTCATTTTTACTCATTCCGAAAAAGAGTTATCTCCAAATTTTTTATAAACTATATTCGCTACAGTGTTCGTTATAATTTCAATTGGATGTACCAATGAAAAGCTGCATTCTGAAAATTTTCCCAATGTTTTGATCTGATGAATGAGAAATTAAAGGGCGGGGGGATACCCTGATGGCGATTGAAATGAAAAGATCTCGGAATATTTCAAATTGCATTTGAAGAGACCTATTTAAAGACAGCTCACTTGATGGAGTGAGCTAAAATAAATGTCGAGTTCATTTTTTAATCTGCGCGATGGGGGTTAGAAATAATTTTAAAAAAATTCTATTATCATATTCGTTTTTATCTTATCATTCTACGTCTGTGTACTAAATGTCATCTTAATCGGTACATCAATGAGAGAATGGAAAGACTGTGACCTACAGAGAATAAAATTATGATAAAAATAATTATAATTATCATTGAATTATGCGTCAGCAAGGAAGTCGACGATGTCCGATCGATAAATCCCTTATCGAAACTTTATCGGAACTCAATCGTCTGCTCATCAAATATCCGCAGTTTATTCGTGATTAACAATCAAAGTTCAAATCGCACGAGCCGTTCAATGTACGACAATCGATTGAGATCTACGGGATCTGATATCGTTGAAGGGTCAGACATTGATACGCCGTAATCAATGGTACTCAAGATCGAATTTCGCTAATTAAAAGCAAGAGTGAGAAAGAAGTATTTGTTATTATGTCTGGGCATATTATTGGAACTCAGGTGTTGTTATTATTATGGTTATTATTTTTATTTATTTATTTATTTCTTACGCACTTTTCGCCAAATTGAACAACCGGATCGGCGAGAACATCGCTCATGTCGATCTGACGACCTCGTCTCAAAACTTCCGGATGTTTTTTCATCATGAGCCAGCCAACGTGGGAGAAGAAAAAGCCACGATCGCTATTGTGAGGATCGGCATCGGTTTCGGTGAATTTGTGATGAACCCTGTGATCTCTCACCCAGTCGAAGACCGAGTTCTGGATCGTAATTAAATTAAAATCGTTAACGATATACGTAACTCGTTGATATTTACACGAAAAATTATGTACAAAGATGCGACTGCTGCAATCGTTGCCGTTTTGAGAAACTCGGTCACTCGCACAAGCGCGGAAGCTTGAAAAAGAAATTCCGTAAATAAATTTGTTCGTTTTTTACTTCCTTCTTCCCGATTGCGAAAAATACACTCGATTTGTACAAAAGTCCAAAGAATCGAAACTGTTTATGCATATAACGCGGAAGTCATGCGCGTCGTCGATGATTCACAATCACGAACGACCCCAGGGTAAAATTCGCTTCTTATTTTCTTCCTCATTACACCTCGCTCGACGATTTGTTAAAAGTTATCCGGTAAATCTTTTCACATATCAACTCATCAAGCAAACAATGTAAAACGCTTATCGTCAATCTCGATAACGAAAAATTCAGGCTCACGAGAATCTAATGAAATTGTAACGTTGAAATGAAACCGTGTGCAGCAGTCGTTCGAAAGAAAAATACGAATTTATAGGTAAAACAATTGGGAGTAAGGTGACGTTGAGGTGACGATTACACTACCTCGCCGGCTACAATGTGACTGATGAGTAAAATTATTCTAAGCGGTAATTTTGCCTTGTAAGCTCGATGAGTCCAGAGACGATGGGCGCCTCCAGTCACACCGAATCCAGCTATTCCAATAAGTAGGCAACCTTTTCAGAGACAGTTATTATTTTTCTAAGCATTTTTTAATCAATGCAATAATAATAATAATAATAATTGAAAAAATAAAAATAAAATAATAATAATAATAATAATAATAATAGTAATATATTATTATTATTAATAATAATAATAATAATAATAATAATAATAGTAATATATTATTATTATTAATAATAATAATAATAATAATAATAATAATAATAATAGTAAGGAGTCATAGGTAGGTAATAGTAGTAGTAGGTAGTTATTAGTAATATTATATATTATTATTATTAATATTATTATTATATTAATAATAATAATAATGATAATAATAGTAATAATAATAATTATTATTATTATTATAATTATTACATCTCTATAATTATCATTCTCATCATTAAAGAAGAATGGGCTGAACGAGTCATTAGATTCTATTATGCGGATGATTTCTTACCCCAAATTGTAAGCAATTTGTGTTGAAATATGCGAAGAGTGATTAATCCGTACAAAGCAATAGCGTGAAAAGCAAATATTTGAATGACATTTTGCCAGATAATTGGAGTTTTGAAGCCAAGCCACCCCTGCTCCGGGCTGATACTCGGCTGATTTTCAACCGTTCCCTTGTCCGCGATATCCTCATCGATATCGCCCGGTAGGGCGAAATCGTTCAGCCTCGCCATAGTCTCGTCGATTACGGTTTCGTTTGGTGGCATTTTTCAAATTTCCTTCACAATTTTTCTCATCCGTCGAACGAAAACAAAATCCGAAAATGGACGGAGAAACAGTCTGGAAAATATGTTTTTTTTCTATACATGAAAGTGTAGAAGAAAGTACAGCGTATTTGTTTTTTGTAATTATTTACTTATGGTTGCACATAGAACCCAAATGAATGTTTTCAAAATTTTCGCTTTCAACATAACTTTCAAGGGATCATTTTTTTACACGTTCGAAACCGAATACGAAACATTTTTCACTATAAATAATTATAATTTTTCGAGATTCGACAATTTCCAATCGTAATTGAAATTCTTATTCTCTCAGGGGATTTATTTTCAAACAATTTCTATTGAATTCCTCTCCCTCTCTCTGTCTCTCACTCTCTCTCTATCAATTTTTATTCAAATTGCCTATCCCTGCGTACCAACAAAACTTCGTGCAACCAAAATGTTCAAACAATTTTCTTCCAATAATTCCCAACCGTGTAAGAAAAAATTGCTTGTTTTAACTTTCCCCCCATCCAGTCTTCGAACCGAAACACCCCAAAGCGCAACCAGTTCTCCGACAGCCTGGCCATCGAATTCGTCGTAGAAGGGTTACAAAAAAAATAACTTACCGAATTTTCGTATCAGCGAGAGCACAACGAAGAGACGTCTCTTTTTTTTTCAAAAACACCGGTCGAGGCTCATGAAATCTCCCATCGCACGATGGAAAAACCCTCCAGACAATAACTCGGCTTACGTAGCAATGAAAAATTGCGTACGCCGGTGTAAACAAATCGTTATTGACAAAACTCCCGGCTTCGAACGCAATCTCCTCGAACGCGTTAAGGATTTCGTTTTCGTTCGCGTAGAAATTTCACGCGTGCACGACGATTTCCTCTTTACACGTTGGGGATGCGTTCGGCAAGAGTAACAATCCCGTACTAAAGTACACGTTCGCATCTGGCGAGATTCGCAATTGCAAACCCGGACGATGTCACAGGTCAGACCTAAGACGGGTGAGCTTCGTCGGTGGGTTTTTATTTCTATTCTTTTCCCCGTCTCAAAGACACGCCGTTTATATCGCTCAATTGTCAATCACCCGGGCATTCTCTTCAAATCTCAACTCCGAGTCCACGCAGACTTGTACATGCTCATACATACACGCATATATTCATAGGCATACGACCATGGATACGCACTGCATGGTATAATAATGCGATTAAGCGAATCAACCGCGTACGAGACGTTATGAATGGGGGGATGATTATGCTCGCGTTTCAAGACACCTATTGTCCACAATAATTGACGGGAATGGCCCAAAACGTCGACGCCGAACATTCGCCGATTTTTAATGAACGATAAAATTTTTCGCGAAATATTCTTCGTCGTTTTAATTTTTCTTTCGAAATTTTTTTCATCGTTCAACGACGTTACTTCCGGGGGGGGGGGTTAAATTTTTTTTTTTCGTGGGTCCGAATTCGAACCGGAAGTGAGAGATCGTTTTTCGAAGGATGTTTTGAATAACGGGAAGAACTTGTTGGAATTTTATTGCGGAGCGGTTGTGAAACTATTTTTTTTCTTGACTTTTCTTTGAATCGTTCTTGTCAACGCTGAGAACTTGACGCGAGTGATTGATTTTTTTTTTGTACAGTACGTTTGTGTGGTTTCCGGTGAAGGTGCTCGCGGGACGACCCCTTTCGACGCTGGAACGACGGACTGGCCTTCTGCAGCGACGGGGGCGGTCGGTTCGATTGAAGGGTTTCTCTTTATTTTTATTTTTTTAGTCGGAACGAAATATGTCCATCACCAATTATGTTACTGACCGTGCTCGGTCGATAAGAAAAACGGTGAACGATTGTCTTTCAAGGGTGCCAACATTTTCTGGATGGAGGAAACGACTTGCATCGTGCAGAATCATGGGTCGAACGATGTAAAAAGTGTTTTTCCATCCGGAAGCCTTCGACACGGTTGCAAAATGTGCAGATCTATCGTGGTTCAAAACAACACTTCAAGGTTTATGTTACCGACCGAGTATCAGCACATCATCTTTTACGGTGACAACAACACTACGCATTGAATGAAGCATGTTTTCGGTGGTTTTTTGGTGCTTTCAACAACAATTTCGCGGCTTTTGATGTTCGAAAAGCACCGAAAAAAATGCTCCTATCCTTTTTTACCCACTCAACGCATAGCAAGTAAAAGACCAATAACTTTTTATTTTTCAGTGGAAGTGTAAACATTTAAAAAAAATTATTTTTTGGTCACTTGTCACTGACTTGTCGTAACTCCGATGGCCCCAAATATGCGCAAAGCTGTTGACGGACCATGAAAAATTCAAGAACGTCACGTATCGCATGAAACCTATCATTATTATAGATGAGTACCAATCTTCGTTCCAAAAATAAACTGGAATGGAAATCGGCAGAACGAAGCACAAGGACAGCTTCAGGATCCCGAAGTATCTGCGAGAGAAGACAAACGAACGTGATAAGGGTTAAACAATGCGTTAGATAGAAGGTAAGCCATCGAACGAAAGTCCCAAACGTAGTTATTTGGCGTAGTTCATTGCAGTATATATAATATTTCGCACTTATATAATATATATATATATATTACGCACTTTTCGCCAAATTGAACAACTGGATCAGCGAGGACATCGGTCATGCCGACCTGACGAACTCGTCTCGAGATTTCCGGATGTTTTTTCATCATGATCCAGCCAACGTGGGAGAAGAAAAAGCCACGATTGCTATTGTAAGGATCGGCATCGGTTTCGGTGAATTTGTGATGAGCCCTGTGATCTCTCACCCAGTCGACGACCGAGTTCTGGATCGTAATTAAATTAAAATCGTTAACGACGTACATAATTCGTTGATATTTACACGAAAAATTATGTACAAATATGCGACTGCTGCAATCGTTGCTGTTTTGAGAAACTCGGTCACTCGCACTAGCGCGAAAGCTTGAAAAATAAATTCCGTAAATAAATTTGTTCGATTTTTTTCTTCCTTCATCCCGATCGCAAAAAATCCACTCGATTTGTACAAAAGTCCAAAGACTCGAAACTGTTTATGCAGATAACGCGGAAGTCATGCGCCTCGTCGATGATTCACAATCACGAACGACCCCAACGTAAAATTCGTTTCTTATTTCCTTCCTCATTACACCTCGCTCGACGTTTCGTTCAAAGTTCTCCGGTTATTTCTCTTACATATCAACTTATCAAGCAAACAATGTAAAACGCTTATCGTCAATCTCGATAACGAAAAATTCAGGCTCACGAGACAATTGGGAGTAAGGGGGCGTTAAGGTGATAATTACATTACCTGGCCGCCCACGATGTGACAGATGAGTAAAATTATTCTCAGCGGTAAATTAGCCTTGTAAGCTCGATGACACCAGTAACGATGGACGCCTGCAGTCATACCGAAGCCAGATATTCCAAACAGGATGATTCCTTTACAGAAACATGTGGTTATGATTATTTTCGACATTTTTCAATCAATCCAATTGTAATAAAAATAATAATAATAATATGAATCATAGTACTATACGAATAACTATAATTATGACAGTTCGATTATTATTATTCTCATTATTCACATTTCGCGGACTAAACAAGTCCTAAGAATGTACTATGCGAATGATTTCTCACCCCAAATTGTCAGCAATTTGTGTTGAAGCATGCTAATGGTGACTAATCCGTACAAGGCAATAGCGAGGAAAGCGAATACATGAAAGACGTTTCTCCAGACAATTGGAGTTTTAAACTCAAGCCACCCCTGATTCAGGCCGATACTCGGCTGGTTCTTGACCGTTCCCTCGTCCGTGACGTCTGCACCGATATCGCCCGTCAGAGCGAGATCGTGGAGTCTCACCATCGTCTCGTCTATCACGATTTTCTTTGGCGGCATTTTTCAAAGTTTTTCGAAGAATTTTCTCATCCGTCGAACGAGGCAGGATTCCGAAATGGATTTTAACAACCTAAACATTTTTTAAATAAATTTAAACAAATTTTCATTCCTGAGTTTCAACAGATTTTGGAAATGCGCACTTCACAGTTGAAAATAAATCACGTTCTCTTATTTCTACCTAGTAGGACCGAGACAGAAAATGTACAACCTACTTTTTCATAACTACTTACTTGTCATTTAACATAATCAAGCTAAATAAATGTTTTTTTTTATTTTTCATAGAGGAAGCTATGGCATGGGAACATTTTTTTTTTAGGATTTCCATGTGACTATGTTCACAATGTACTAAAACGTCGAAAAAAACCGTTTTGGAGACAATGTCCGGACGTATGTGTGTATGTGCGTGCGTTCAATGGCCTCCCAAAATTCAAACGTCGATAACTCGAAAACGTTTCTAACTACAGCCCCAAAATTACGCAGACACGCGCAGCTCTATAATCTCTTCATTGACTTTAATTCTCGTCACAATTGAAGCTGGGGCTCGGATTTTATGTCGTTTTCAAATTACTCAAAAAAGGACGTTCGCGCTATAGCGATCGCTAATTTCGAGATCTTCGTCCGAATAGAAAGCTTACGCGAACACGACGATTTCCGCTTGCCTCGTTCGGGATGCGTTCGGCAAGAGTAACACTCTCGTACTAAAGTACACGATCGCACCTGTTGCGATTTACAATTGGAATCCCGGGAGATGTCATGGGTCAAACCCGAGATGGGCGAGCTTTGTCGGTTTCGTTTTTATTTTAATTTTTTTTCCTACTCTCAAAGTTTTTCGTTCATCTCTCAATTGTCATCCAGGCATTCTCAAGGCAATCTTAAGGTGTAGGTGTAGCTCGCGGGAAAATTCCTTTTGACACTGTAACGACGGACCTTTGCTGACCTTCCGCACCGACGGAGGCAGTAGATTTGACGAGGATTTTTTTTTTTTACATTTCTCCACATATTTTTTCGTTAACATTTTAGGTTTGTTTCATCTTTTCCCGCGAATTATTTTCATTTTTGACGGTAGATATTAACGGTTAGTTAAGGGTAGTAATTAAAATTGCCGAAATAGCAAAAAGATTTCTTTATTTCTAACGTCATTGAAAGTAATTAAAATTTGAAAAATAATGGATGGTTGTTAAATGATAATTGACGACCTTTCGGGAAAGCAGCTGCTGTATTTTGCCACGCATTCTTCTTTTTTCTTATTTTTATGTTTGTTTTACGAATCCTGTTAAATGTGCAGCTACGTCATCGGGTGGGTCTTAAAATTACGCGTTGACGCGTTTAATATTCACATCTTGGGTTTGTACTTCGGACGTTTTTTTTCCCGTCGTTTTGATCTTTGCTCCTGATTCAACAGACGCGTGAATTCATCGTGTACTCGCCCATCTACACCCGCTGTGTACGCGTTATTGCATTATACCGACGATCACACGAGTGTGATGTGTAAAAAAGCTTCCGCGTCGAAAAAATCGCATTTGAATTTAATAATTTCGTGTACCGTCGATTACGACGGGCTATAAAAATGCAAAAATTTGTTTGTGACGTTTTATCTTCCTACGTACATTTTATGACTATCGTTCGTTCGTTTTTTTTTTAAATTTTATTTTTATTATCTAATTTTTTTTAACGATCAAGCATTTTACTTATCAGGTAGGTCTTAGAATTACGCGTTGGGGCGTTTAACATTCACATCTTGGGTTTGTTCTTCGGACGTTTTTTTCTCATCGTTTTGATCTTTGCTCCTGATCCAACTTCCGCGTCGAAAAAATCTCATTTGAATTTAATAATTTCGTATACCGTCGATTACGATGTGCTATAAAAATTGGAAAATTAATTTGTGACGTTTTATCTTCCCACGTGCATTTTATGACTCTATCGTTCGTTCGTTTTTTATTAATTTCAATTTTATTCTCTAATTTTTTCAATGATCAACCATTTTACGATCCTGTCGACGAAAAATAGCAAATTGACAATAAGAATCATCAACGTGACTGGATCCGTAAAAATTCCAAAGATTTTGTTTCCTCGATACAAATTAATTCGATAATATTATAAATTCGGATTTTATTCAACCATTCATTGAACTCTGGTTTCTTACTACGAAACTTGGGAAGGACTTGAAGGGATTTCTGTATTATCACAATGTAGCTTCAATAATTGATTATTTCCTGGGAAAAAAATAAATAATCGACGCCTGGTACAGTATATATAATACAGGTTCATTTTCGAATTCTTCAAACATTATTTCAATTCTCTCATTACTCAATAACCGTCATTATGCACATCTGCACGAGCCCCAGCCCAAAGGGGATGACTGCCATCACCCTTTTTTTCGGTAACCTTTCGTATGAGATCGCTCGAGGCACTCTTCAGATCGTACGCCCAACCGATTTTTGCGAAGATATCGATGAACATAGTCGTCAGATTGAGCCAATAATTTCCCAATTCGGCTGATTTGTAGTCCCAAGGAAATACGTGATGATAATTGTGCCAACCTTCGCCCATACTGACCAACGCGACCATTTTGTTTTCCCTCGGTGATATCGATCTACATAATAATTATAACAATAATAAATAATAACAAATAAGAATAAAATAATAATAATAATAATAATAATAATAATAATAATAATAATAATAATAATAATAATAATAATAATAATAATAATAATAATAATAATAATAATAATAATAATAATAATAATAATAATAATAATAATAATAATAATAATAATAATAATAATAATAATAATAATAATAATAATAATAATAATAATAATAATAATAATAATAATAATAATAATAATAATAATAATAATAATAATAATAATAATAATAATAATAATAATAATAATAATAATAATAATAATAATAATAATAATAATAATAATAATAATAATAATAATAATAATAATAATAATAATAATAATAATAATAATAATAATAATAATAATAATAATAATAATAATAATAATAATAATAATAATAATAATAATAATAATAATAATAATAATAATAATAATAATAATAATAATAATAATAATAATAATAATAATAATAATAATAATAATAATAATAATAATAATAATAATAATAATAATAACAATAATAATAATAACGCCACTACCGTGAAAACAATAATGTCGAAAATTTGTTTTCGTTGAAAAACATTGAAATAAATGCTTAGATGCTTTTTTTTCTTTTTATTTCTTTTAAACTCATCAGTCGTGTGAATATTAGTCTAATTTTGGTGTTTTTATCGAATCACCTGTCGTAACGCCGATATCCCCACAGATGCGCGAAGCTATTGACGGACCACGTGAAGTTCAGTATCGACGCGTATCGTATGAAAACTTGTGACATTATGGTCGGGTACCACCGTTGACTCCAGAAGTATACCGGTATTACGGTCGGCAGAACGAAGCACATCAACAATTTCAAAGGGGTGAAGTATCTGCATCAGTGGAAACAAATGATTAAAATATATATATATCCACATACATATCAATTACGCGTCTCCATTCGACTCTCGAATCTTCTGACAAATAAATATATTAGCCAAACATTTCCAAATCATGCGTCAATGAATTGCGAAATCGATCTAATGGCTGTAAAATCTCCTAAAATCATGCGATCGGTCTTTCGTTACTTCAAATCTTAGATCTGTTTGCACATATTTCTATTTGTAAGCCACCCTGATCGATACAGATAGGTACATATACGGACTTTTGTGAAAATCGAACGACGGGATCGGCAAGAACATCGCTCATGTCGATCTGACGACCTCGTCTTAAAACTTCCGGATGTTTTTTCATCATCAGCCAGCCCACGTGGGAAAAGAAGAAACCTCGTCTGCTGTCGTGGGGATCCGCGTCACTTTCCGTGTACTTGTGATGCACTCGGTGATCTCTCACCCAATCGTAAACTGAGTTCTGAATAAACAAATAAAAATGCAGGCATCAATTCTACGAGACTTTGAGCTAATTAGGCATTATTATTATTATTATTATTATTATTATTGTTATAATTATTATTAATATTTATTATTATATATTATTATATTATATATTATTATAATATTATATATTATATTATAATATATATATTATTATTATTATTATTATTATTATTATTATTATTATCATCATTATTATTGGAAAAAATAATATACATCATAAATTATATCAATTAAAATTAAAATTTCGTATTTACGTATCCATAATCATTTTTGATACCTCGCCAGCCAGTAGATAACACATAAGTAGAATAATTCGTAGCGGTAATTTCGCTTTGTAAGTTCGATGTGTCCAGAAACGATGAGCACCTCCGGTCACTCCGAATCCGGCCACTCCACCCAAGAAGAGAGCTTCAATACGTAATTTTACATTCGATATATGAGTCGCTTAATGTCGTGTATTTTCATTTTTCCAGAGCCCAGGAAGCTCGAAAGATCGATACAAATGTGGGGGAGAAAAAATAATCGAATCCTATTTAGTAGAAAAGGGGGAGAATTTGTATCGGAGGAGGCAAGAAAAAAAGCCGAGGAGTGGGCGGAAGGTTTGGATGACTTAGCAATAAAGAAGAGATAGTAAATATGCTGGGGGGGGGGGGGGTGGAGAATACAAGCAGGGATATGTAATTTTTTCAGGGAAATGGAACAAGTTTGTAAAAAAAAGAGTAGCGAGGCGGAAGAGGAAGGGAAAAGAGATCTAGTGGAGGAATAAATGTGTCAAAATTAAAAGAAACATAGAAAGTACGAAGTGTAAGAATGTGTCACGTAGGAAATGAGCAAAGCATGGTACCGGCAAAAAACTACCTGTCGTGAAAAACTATGTAAAAGTTATGCAAATAAAACTCTATTGATTCATGATTGAATCCTACTAGCACTGTCGGTTTTCGGTAAAGAGAAGTGCGGGGGATGGAAGACTTACCCCAGATGGTTAAAACTTTGTGATTTATCATTGAGAACGTGATCAAACCGTACAGCGCTACGAGATGAAGTCCAACGATGCCAATCACGTTGGGCCAGATAACCGGAGTTTTGAAATCAAACCATCCTTGCTCCCGACGTTCTTTGCACTCGATTTTATCAGGAACGACTTCATCGTTCTTCATTATTTCTTCACTTCGCATTTAGAAAAGAGCTATTTTCAAAAAAAAAAAATTTAATAATAAAAATTAAACAATTTCGAATGATAAAAAATATAAATTTTAAAATAATAAAAACTTTCTTTTTAGTCCAAGGTTTGAAAAAATGTCGTTAGGATCTTGTTAGTTTTTTTAAGCTCAGCAATACAGAAAGCTCTCTGAAGATTGAAGACACGAGGAAACAAAGTTTGTGTTTGTAGAAAAGCGTTGAAGATTGTTTCAAGAAAAATTTTTAAAAAATTTCAAAAAATGTGTAACAATTACTATAATCAACGTAAGAAACAAATGCTACAACCTATCGTCACGTAAAAATATCGAAAACTAAATTTACACCGTCGGATGAGGAACTGGAGGATTGAAAAAGTGTGGTTGTTCTTTACACACAGCGAGTATGCCGATTCAGCGCATAACTGACCCCGAACATTGAAATCGCGAGGTTCAAATACTCTCGGGGTTTCGCGTAGGACATTGTTTCGACGACTCGTTTTTGCGTATACAACGTTGCGTAATTCGTTTCGAGTGTCATATAGATAACAAGGATTGATCATAACATTGTGTTGCTTCATCGTATTACGAGGCTGAAAAATCGATCGACCAAACGTGATTTCAGCCTCAAGTTTCGAACGATTACTCAAAAATTTTCGGTAATCGTTATACATATGCGATTTACATTGATCGTGATTTGGTTTAATTTCGAATAATTCAAATTTAATCCACCTTCTCGATAGCAGATTCTTCGAACAATATGAAAGATTATTTAAATTTCAATGCCAGAAGTCGACGTAGGTAAATATAAACCTAAATAAATGTACAACTTATCGTCGTAACGGGGGTCATTGTGATGCAGTTTGATGAATTACTTCATCATCAGCTTCATTTTCTGAAATCATCTGGCCTATCGCAGTTTCTCGAACTTCGAGGCTGCGATAACCACCGGCATTGAATGTTATCAATCTCTAATTTCTTTCTATCAGCGATAAACCTCGACATGAATAATTAATAATCGTTAATTATCGTTTGTACATTAATCACAACAACGATCGTGTTGATTTGTTCGACTTTTCTGTTTGATTTTGTAAGTTAAGTGATTATTTGGTGGAAAACGCACGGGATCATAGGGATTTTTGGTGCATACCGATGTCAAACGATCTGGTGACTTTTATCGAGCTTCGACTAAGTCCCTAGCGGATTCGCGACATTCCGAGCTGGCAACACTGCGCGTCGCAGCTCGTGTCACCGGTCGCGAAATTTTGTGTGTACAGACGGTACAGACGGAGTTTAGTTGTCTCGCGCTCGGTCGGCGTCGCGACAATTCCAATTGTATTGTAAAAACTAAACAATTTTTGTATAAAAAATGGAGTGTATAGTCGCGAATGTGGATCACATGCGTTTTGACATAGAAGTGGCATTGGACGAACAATATGGAGCACTACCGTTACCTTTTACCGGCATGGACAGTGAGTTAAACAATAAATAACATCGTAATTTTTAGGTTATGTCCAAATTTATTTGTAATTCTTCTGATTTATTAATGTTTTTCTTCACTCATATTTATTTTTATGGTTAGTTATTGGTTTTATCTTTAGTTATTTATTATTTGAGGTATCGGTTTGGTTTTTATTTTTGGTTTCTTCGAAATAATTAATTTTTCAATATCTTTGTTTACTCAGAATCCATCGCAGCCGTGTGTCAATTCTATCCCAGAGGAACGTGCACGAAAGGAGCGTCCTGTCCTTTCAGACACGTGCGAGGCGACCGAACCATCGTTTGCAAACATTGGCTCCGAGGACTTTGCAAAAAAGGCGATCAATGCGAATTTCTGCACGAATACGACATGACGAAAATGCCGGAGTGTTACTTCTACTCGCGTTTCAGTAAGTCTGCCGTTGAGCTCGCCGGGCCAAATTTTTGAGGTAGTACTCGGACGGGATTTAACGCCACACGTTCGGCGCAGGAAATGCATGGTTCATTTAGAAACGTTTGCTGGCGAGTGTGAAAACTATCGCGGAGATACAGTCGCATTTAGTAGGGTCGCTATGGACGACTGCCGTATGGCAAACCTTGCGAAAACCGAGGCAACGTTGCCCGAGTCGAGTTGCAGTCTTGTTGACGTTTCATTCGTGTATGCGATCGGAAATTCTGAACAATGTCACGAATATTGACTGAGGCGTAGTTCAGATCAAGCATGAATGTATCTCGAAAACGGCTCGGGTGATTTTTTTCATTCTTATTTGAGAACTTTTGTCCAACGTTTATTTAGCGTTGAGACGATTTCGAGAAAAATAGTTAACATAGGCTCTGTGTACACAAGTGGTAATCTATGATCTTAATTTTATCTCGGCATTGGCTTGGGCGATTCTTTTCTAATTTAAGAGACACAAGAGGTAATATCGGTGCCTGCACATCATTAATATATCGAATAAATATGCCGAAAACTCTCGCATCCAAGTACTGCCTCAACAAAATAATAACCACATCGTCTTTTGCACGCCACAATGACTTAAAAACCCTTCTGATAAGAAATGAAGTTGCTGATGGAAAATTAATCGTACACAATTTTTAAAAAAATATTATTTTGTTGCGTGGAAAAGTTTTTGAAATTTTTAGTTTCGCTAATTTCACGTTTGCAATTATTCGCAGATGCGTGTCACAACAAGGAGTGTCCATTTTTGCACATCGATCCCGAGACCAAAGTGAGAGATTGTCCTTGGTACGATCGCGGTTTTTGCAGGCACGGACCGCTTTGCAGACATCGTCACGTCAGGAGAGTACTTTGTATGGCCTATCTTGCTGGATTTTGTCCCGAAGGTTCCGAATGCAAATTTATGCAGTAAGTACATGTTGAACATTAATTTTATTTGTTTGATAATAATGTGGAATGATGGTGAAGAAGAGACAATTGAGACGATTTAAAAGTCAGGGAAAAAAATATTCGTCCAAATAAAAACGGGGAAAATAGCACTTACTTTTTAATAAAAACAAGACCGGGGTGGGTTGAACGGAAGGTAGTCTGAAAAAATCTATAAAAAAAAATAACGAGTTCGTAGTGAGGTCGAAAATATAAATAAATATCATTAAATATATGTGAAGAATGTAAATAAATTAATTTATTCATTTAAGAAATAAATATTATTCTATCCTCTTATTATCATCACATCGCAAAAGAAACAAACAAATATTCCAAACAAACTGGAAAAACGAACAAATATTTCAAACGAACAAACAAATAAATATTCCAAACAAACAAACGAACGAATATTCCAAACAAATAAAAAAAACAACTATTTCAAACAAACAAATAAATATTCCAAACAAACCAGGAAAAAAAAACAAACGAACAAATATTCCCAACAAATATTTCAAACAAACAAACGAATATTCCAAACAAACAAACAAACAAATATTCGAAACAAACGAACAAACAAATATTCTGAACAAACAAATATTCCAAACAAACAAACAAATAAATATTCCAAACAAACCAGGAAAAAAAACAAACGAACAAATATTTCAAACAAACAAATAAAATATTCCAAACAAACAAACAAACAAATATTCCAAACAAACAAACAAATAAATATTCCGAACAAACAAATATTCCAAACAAACGAACAAATAAATATTCCAAACAAACCGAGGGAAAAAAAAAAAACAAACAAACATTTCAAACAAAAAAATAAATATTCCAAACAAATAAAAAAATATTTCAAATTCCAATCGTAAAAAAATGTCTCTCTCCCCCAGTCCCAGATTCGAATTGCCAGCGGTTCAGGACATGCAACCCAAGGAGGGCAAGAAAGTCATGATAACGTGCCACTTTTGCGGCGAGGGCGGTCACAAAGCAATATACTGCAACAAAATGCCGTCGGAAGTGCGGGAAGCGCATGTTCGACAGGATCACGAAGGTTCACACGGTTCGCACTATCATCACATGAGCATGCACAGCGGTCAACCTCCCCGAGGGCCGCAAAAACCTCTCGAGGAAGTAACGTGTTACAAATGCGGTACGAAGGGCCATTACGCGAACAAATGCCCGAAGGGCCACCTAGCTTTCCTCAGCCACGCCGGTAACGTAGCCAGTGCGGCTGCGGGTGGCGCGGGAGGAGGGGGAGGCGGGGGTGGAGGTGGTAATCAAAATTCGGGATTTCGAAGATGATTTTCGGTTAGGTTTTACTGACACGAACGCTCTTATATGTTAACATTTGTATTTTATTTTTCTCTTAAGCAAATAAAAAATAATAATAATAATAAAACAAAATCAATGATCATTAATGATAATAATAATTTTACAAAGTTTTTTTTCTTTTAAGTCGAACGTTTCGACGGGTATTTTTTATAACGTTCGTTCGTCCTCGCGGTTTTCATAAATAAAATATGGACATTACTTTCACAGCGGGCTGCGTTGAAAGTAAAGATAAAAACAATTGGAAACGTCAAAACGATTCGAATCTCGTAAAAAATCAACAGGTCAATATTCTATCTTTCTCTTTTTTTTTTTTTCTAAGTTTTTGTTCGATAATGATGAAATACCCGCCGTGTTGATGCATCATGGCCGATGAATGATGATGAACAAAATTTAGTAATGGAAGTCGAAGTGATGTGGATGTGAACGCAAACGTGTTGATAACGTTTTGGGGGTTTTTTGTGTGTGTTTTTCTTTTAAATAGCTGCGTCTTCTGCCTCGAGAGGCAATGAGCGAGTCGGAATTTCCGGGGGCGAAATTGCGATTAATTACGAATCATGCAGTTAACGTTAAGATTTTTCATGCGTTTATTCGTGTATTTACGAAGACTTCGAGTGGTGGTGCTGAAAATTTGAGAGTGGCATGAAAATATGAAGAAAAAGAAAAAGATTCGAGCTATTGTTCGAAACGGTCGAGGTTGGTTCTTCGTGCATTTCTAGGTCGATCGCGCGTGAATCTCAATTACGTTTGACAGATTATCGCTTTGGAGCCACGCAAGAGTCGGTCATTCGTTTTGAAATGACTGAATAATTATTAGTTCAGCTATTGACTAAATAATTAGTGTTTAATTACTTAATTTGCATTGATAGCGAGAGGAACCAAGCATTTGTCTTCCTTTGACTGCGTTTCTAACAACGTCAATTCGTAAAATTTTATGTTCAGAATTAGGCTCATATTTTTGTCGATTATTTCCAGAATATTTACGATTTTCTACAATTTTTTATGATCGTTTTGTGAATTAATAATTTGTTGTTAATTTTTTCTAAATCTTTCGTGCCTTGGATTGATAAATCTATCGAAGGCAATTGAGTTATCGCGACGAAGTTGCACGAAGAACCGATCTTCGACGTTCTGCGCTAGGGAGAGTCTAGAATGCCTCATGGAAAAATATGTTTCGGTGGATAAACACGTACGTACATAGAAAGGGTGGGTGAATCGTGATTCCGACTGGTAAAACCTTCGACGGGTCGATGAATCGAGTTTGTATGCTCCGAAAATTGGGTACATCAATTTTTGGATCATTCGAATTCAATTTATCGGCCCGTCGAACTCTGCACAGTCGAAATTTTGATCCCCACCCCGTGGAAATACGAAGTATGTACTAATTAGATTTGCGAAAAAATTCGTCTAGAAACAATTCATCTAGTAACAATTTGTCTTAAAAACAATTGGTCTGCAAACGATTCGTCTAATAACAATTCATCTAGAACAATTCTTGTAAAATAATTCGTCTAAACGAAACAGAGAAAAACAAACATAATTTTGTAGTAAAGAAAATGAGGACTGAAAATAAGCCTAAAGAAGAACCTAAAAATCCATATAAAACCTTAGGGTTTGCCAAAAAATGAAACGTTCTTTCTCTGAGAAATAAAGAATTGTTATTAGACGAATTGTTTTAGATTAATTGTTCTAGACGAATTGTCTTCGACAAATTACTGTAAGACGAATTTTTTTTTAAACAAATTCCTCTAGACGAATTGTTTTCGACGAATTATCCGCAATCCACTAATTAACGTTCATCGTTGCCTCGCTAACGCTATCGATGACATCAATTATCTCATTATATCCCCCTCCCAATTTAAGTATCCTCAAAATGTCACACCCTCCGTAAATTTCTCTCCGTGTAAGTACTGAATGTAATATCCTTCGAGTTTCTTACTCGATCCTCAAAAATTCCCACAACTTCTGCTTCAATGTCCTCGCACGTTCCAATATCGGATCAAAATCTCCAGGAAGTAAGATCGTTCCTCCAAATCAACAACTATCCCCCAAGAAACATCCTCTCGTCCTAAATTCTCATCCCTTTCATCGATATTATTTCTTCATCTTTCTCCCATCTTCATCTGTTCCATCGAAAATCGACGATCGACGAATTCCCGAAGATCATGTGCCATCGTTTTCGATAACTTCGACGTAATTCGCCGGAAAAAGTCCGTAAGTGCCGTCGGGACCGAGACCCTGCCACCAACCTTCGTCGATTGCGTCGATGTGGGTTATCACATCACCCGGATCGAAAGTTATTTCCGTGTCGTCGGCCGCTTGATAATCGTAAAGAGCTCGGGCTTTCATGCCTTCGTTCGTAGGATCGAAATAAAGATAAGGCTCGCCGCTCAATTGATTGTACAATTCGGTTTCGGCGTTTTTCAAACTTTCCTCCGTCGTTTGTTCGATCTGCGATGTAACGACGGTCGTTTTCGTTTCCTCGGCTCGTACGTTCGACGGAGCTTCGCGAATTTCCACTGTCTCGTCGATCATCGTCGTTGAAATCGCGACGGGATTGATTATTTTATTTTCCAACGTTCCGACGTTTTTCGTCGTCGTCGCGACATTTTCCTGGCTATTTTCGATCGTTTTTTCCGAAGTTTTCGGTGCCTCGTTCTTCGTTTCGACACGTTGATCGTTATCACGATGATGTTGATGATGATTCGACGGCTGCAAATTCTGACGCATCATCTGTCCGGCCGATGTGTTTTGTTCGAAAACCGCTCGAGCGTTTATCGTACGTTGAGCTATCAATCGTTGAGCCTCGTTGCTACGTTGACGTCGCAATTCGTCGCTTCGCGATTTGTGCTCGTCCTCGGAATCGCTGCTGTTTTGGTGTCCGACCATTTGCTTGTTTCGAAGATTTTTTATCTCCTGAGCGCGTTGCTCCGATTTTTTTTCCAATGGCGCGGATTTTTCGATTGTGGTTACCTGCTGGAATCAAGGGCGAGAATTATTGGCGCGAATTTTTTTTATTGATTGGAAATTGTTGGTTCGTCGTTTCGAGGGGTTATTTCCGTCTCGTTTGCGGGGAGAATTGAGAGATTTTTCACGAAAAACAACGAGATGTGACGTCTTGATTGATGTAACTGCCGTTGCAAAGCTCACCTTCTGCTCTCTGAGCTTGCTCGCTTGTTCCTCCCGTGACCTAGTTTCCAATTCCAACCTTTGACGATCTTTTTCCAAACGCATACGCTCCTGCTCGACTCGCTGTTTCTCCTCGATTTCCTCGCGTTGCCAAAAACGATCGCGTTCGGTCGCGTTTATCTCTTGCTCGGGTATCACGCTGAACGTTGCGAAGAAAAGAATGATTAATCGTGTGGAAAATGGTATTGATTTTAAATTTCAAATTTTCTAAAAATTGCATTGAATTGAAAATTAAATTTATTTTAAATTTCTACATTTCTGAAAATAGCATTGAATTGAAAATCGAATTTATTTCAAATTTCAGATTTTCTAAAAATAGCATTGAATTGAAAATCGAATTTATTTTAAATTTCAAATTTTCTAAAAATTGTATTTAATTGAAAATTGAATTTATTTTACATTTCCAAAAATTGCATTAAATTGAAAATTGAATCTTTTCCAAACTTCAAGCAATTGAATTAAAAATTAAATTTTTTCAAGTATCAAGAATTGAAAATTGGATCTTTTCAATATTCAATAAATTTTTTTTCAATTAGCAATTTTAATTAATCCTTTTATCGGCTGCAGCACGAATCAATTTTTTTTCAATCCGACGACTTACCGACGATACGTGGTTCCGACCGGCCCCGAATTGCCCCCGTTTTCTCCACGAGGTTCGTTGAACTTGTACGACGATCCTGTGGCTCTCGCCAGTTTGTCCATGATCAAATCCACCTCGACGTCTTCCTCGGAACGAGCGTTGACGGTAATATGCGCGCCTTTGAGCAGTTTTTCTATGTCCCTTATGTGATTGGCGCAAGTGCCCTTTCGCACTATCGGAGCGCCTTCTCCCTGCTACCTCCCCCAATAAAATACACGCATGAAACAATGACGTCGTCTTGCAACATTCAACTCTTGCGGCAAGAAAAAAATTCATCGCATGGCAAAGCGAGCAGAGCTAAGAATGATTTTCGAATCTCAATCTCAAGGGGTTACAACCTGAAAACAACTGGATGTAACCCCTTAATTATACTGTAAAAAAATATATTCATATCGTAAGACAGGTGGGAAAAATTGAATTCGTGAATTTGAAGAGATATTTGAGAATTTTCCATGTTTGTTGAACGTTTCGAGGAACGTTGGACGCTATTGCCAAAAAGAAGTCTTCGGATAGTTGAATCATTGAAAAATTCTAGTGTTTCGACATACAGAGATCGACCGCTTGAAATTTGTATAACAAAAGATTTCGAAGACGTACCCAATTGACCAGCACGCATTTAGGTAAACTCGTCTTGGTATCGATGACTCGACAAAAGGCGTACATTATATGTCCGCTGTTGAGCTCGTCGATCATCTCTTCGAGGCCTCCGGAACCCGAACCCACGACCTTAAGATTGTTCGTTTGGCCCTCATATCCAAACACAGCCCTGAGAAACATTTTTATTTGGATAAAAAAATAGTTTTTCAAAGTAAATGAGTAGAAAAATTAATATTTTCGTTTAAAGATACAGAATCTAATGATTAACATTGATGTAATTGATATATTATGAATACATTGATTAATATATTATAATAACAATAATCAATATATTATTTTCATACTGCTTCCTCATGGAGGAAGCTGTGCTATGGCCAAAAATGTTTTCTCCGTCCCTCCCAAATTTTGCGCACATGCGCAGCGCTATAATGTCTTCATTGACTATAATTTTCATTATAACCGAAGCTGCGGCTCCGATTTTATGTGGTTTTTAAATAACGAAAAATGGAATGTTTACACTATAGCGATCGCAAATTTCAAGATCTTTGTCTGAATAGTTCTTCATGGATAGGTTTGTACCCAAGGTTGGTCAGTATTGCATTTGGGCCGAATCCATCCAGAAGTTTAGATTTTGTAGAATTTTGAATTGTTTGAAAAATTTACGTTTCGTCCTAACTCACGGCAGATTGGACCGATCGAACCCAAACTCGCTACGTGTGTGGAATATCGTCCAACAGTGATACAAATAAAATTTGGCTAAGCGCCGTGAAATGGACCAAATTTCATACGGGAAACAAGCCGCAAGTTGAACCCTGCAAATTGCTTCCTCAGAATTCAATCTATACTACAAATCTTCCTCTAATAGGAAGCCGGAGTTGACGTAAATACTTAATTACAGTATTCTCCGGTTTTTGCCAACTGACGACCATGAAAAACTCTTTTCTCAACGTTTCGCCCCTCGCTGGGAGCCTCCACAGGTTTTTTAAATTTTTTAATCTCCTTTCCACCTGTGCGTACATTTTGTTTCCGTGCAAATACTTCATATCCATAAATACTTCATCATAGAAAAAGTTTCTCACGATGTTTTAAATTCTGAGGAAGCAAGCTGCAAGTTTTCATTGCCATATTATCATTTATATTATTATCACAAACATGGTTCCAATCGCAGGTGAAACATTGTATGCAAACATGAATATTCCTGTATTAAGAAATGCAATGAAGACAACCATCGAAGCTGCTATTTTCTCCCTTAAAATTATCCGGAAAAACCCGAGACCGTAAAGACCTTAAGCAAAATTCCCATTACAACGAAAATAAACGAAAACGAAAGTAAAAGTTTATATTTCGGGTTCGAGAGAGGGATGAAAAGTTGGCTCACCAATTGACGGATGATTTATCGTCGACGACGCCGTGCCAAGCGGCAACAAGCGAGTCCTTGTTTTTCGTCAGATTAACCGACATTGTTACCTAAAACTCCGTAATAACGTTTGCCGACGCATAAAGCGATTTGAGCTGAAAAACCGATCAAAAATTCATCATCGTTTCGATCTATCGGCTTTACCGGAGATAGGCGTTTTATCAGCGACTATCAGTGTCCGATTATTCGATTGCTGGTTCGCGACAGTTCGCGAGGCCGACAACGGAGTGAAACTATCGGCAAATTGGATTTTGGAGCAACTTAACCGTGTACCAACCGGAAAAACGAACATTTCTTCGGTTCTATCCTCGCAGTCGCACCTGTGTGAAGCTAGCCACATAAACTTGACTCTACCATCGACGTATCCATATGTGACGATTATTCCGCGAGAAAAAGTGTAATCGCAATAGAAAGACAGAAAACTGTGGGTGGTTTTGAGCCTCTGTCTTTCTAGTTAAAGCCGATTCGTAGAAATTATCCATATCTCGATGATTTCGACCAATCAGATTCTCAGCGCCATCTTGGATTGTGGTAAGTTGGGACGAGATAAACTAGGTTGAGGTAATTAAAGATGAGATGATCCCACGTGTGGTAAACCGCCCTTATTCTTTCCCCCAGCTCAGTAGTGTCAAGCTCGACCTCTAAAAAGATGCATCCACCGGAAATGAAAAAATCATGGGTGCATTTATGATCTCCAGGAATTCTAGAAAAAACTGTACATCCAACGCCATCTATGCAGAAACATTCGAGAATCCCACAATCGATAGCTTTCCGTCTGCTGCTCAAATCTCTACTTCATGATCGCACCAGCTCATAAATTTTCGTCAAAAATGCTTCGCCAATGCTCGTTCTAACCTCTTCGAATGCTCGTGTCGACATTCGACAAGCGACACGGCAGGTCTGCGTTCCATTCGTCTCGTTATCGTGAGAATATAAATCGGCCAAATGCCGGAATCGCGGAATTCGGTGGTGACCAACAGAGATCGCGATTGTGGAGCTTGTCGTTTGATCAGCGGAGCAGGTCTCATAGGCGCCGGTCTCTACGTCGCTCATCATTCCAAAAAATTTCATAAAAAACCCGGCAAGACGATAATGTTCACCATCGCAAGTGGTACAATAAATATTTCTAACGCACGATAGATTCCAATACGATTACGGTTGGACTAAAGATTACGAATTTTCTATTCTTCTCTTTCTTCCTTTGTTGATTTTCAGTTCTCGTAGGGCTGGGATCGGCTAGGATACTTGATCTACCTCCGTTCCAGAAACAACTCAGCAACGAGTGAAGGCTGGACGGAATAGCTCTATTCTCATTCAAGATTAATAAGATAAGATAAGATATAAGATTTATGTTATTTCGTTATTTTCAATTTGTAAATTTAAGGATAATACACGAGAGAAATATTTGTGAAGTTTTGTTTTTTTTGAATGCTAAGATGGCGCCGAGTCGTCCGAATCCAAAATGGCGTACTGCGAATGCAGCGCGGCTGTTGGTTGGTCAGCTGAGATCGCAACAGCCAATCACGGGCTCGCTATTTTCGTTTTATTCTACGATTCGTCCGTGGAACTGCCAACCGACGCGCCATTGGCTGATCCAAGTCGAATTCATCGTGCGAACGCAGCCTTAATTTTGAAGTTATGTGTTTGCATCGTTCTCGCTCGCTCCAACGCAAACGTCAATGACGCTGATGCGCTCGCGCTTGTGGCGCCACGGTCGTTCTGGCGCATCGTCTTAAGCCTCGTCTTCGCTAGTTTACCAATAAATTCGTGACACGACAAATTTAGAATGTTTCGTTGCAGATGATAAAACGTGAAATACAAAATGCGTTGGAAAAATCGTGATATCATTTAGTATCGTCGAAATTGCAGACCGTGCAGGTTGTCACAGGTAAGAGACCGAACGATGTTGTCAAAAATATTTTTGTTATAAAACTTCGATACAGTTTTCAAACGCAATGACAGGACGCGATTATCGAAATCGGCGGGATTTGTGATCCCTAAACGCTCGTGATGTAAACAAATTTTACGAAATTATTTCGACAATCTTAACGATAACCTCAAATTGCGTCAGATTGGTCAACAATTGTTTTCACAATTGTCCGAGGTGGTTTCACTCGTGTAATGTGGTGTTGATGAGGGAAGGAATTTTGATTTATCATTTGTGGGGTTTTTTTCAGAAATTTAGGAACCATTATACAATAACAGAAAAATAACATATGAGATTTTTTTTAGGGCGCGTTCCAACTTTACTTTGTGATCTTTTAAAAATTTCGTGTATTCTGTATTGGAGATATGTAATCTTTAAAAAATTGTGCGTAATCTGTCATGGATTACATGTAATCTTATTCATTTGGTTGTACTGGGTCAAGAATTACAAGTAATCTGCAAAACGAAGCACGTACGTTTTTACATCGACTCCCCCGAGGATTACGGGTGCCTCCAACCACACTTCTTTTCTGCTTTCCGCCTTTGCCATGCTCTCAGGTTCTTTTCCATGGTGCCGTGGTCAGTCTAAGCGGTCGCTGACTATAAAGAACAGGCGCCCATCTACAGGCGTAGGTTGAACGTCATGTGTCTGAAGTTTTGTCGTTGTCCAGTTGTTTACTGTCAGCTACGCCATTCGGCCTTGGGGAATTGAAGGGGGGTTTTCGGCCGAAACAACCCTTGATGGTTACTGTTTTTTGGCAATGTACCATGGTTTTACTATTTTGAACAATGGGTGGGGAACCAACGCTAGAGCGCAGAAAAAACGAAAGTCGAACGAAATGCATCAATAAAAAGCAATCAGGAATGATAAAAATACTAAATTTTTCATTTCCAGAATTCATTCGCCCAGGTCCATTAAAAAATCATGGAGCTTCCCAACCTCGGCGAGCATTGTTCCGAAAAAACTTGCAACCGTTTGGATTTCTTGCCGTTACGATGCGACGCTTGCGAATCGATATTTTGCACCGATCACATATCTTACCTGGGCCATTCGTGTCCGAGCGCTTACAAAAAAGACATTCAAGTGCCGGTCTGTCCCATGTGCAACGTTCCTATACCTCTGAAACGCGGCGATCCGCCCGATTTTGCGGTGGGTCTGCACATCGACAACGACTGTCAAGCCGATTCGTCCAAAAATCGTAGAAAAATATTTACCAACAAATGTTCGGCCAAAGGCTGCAAGATAAAGGAAATCGTGCGAGTGGATTGCAGCGATTGCGGAAAAAACTTTTGTCTGAAGCATCGTCATCCGACCGATCACAATTGCATAGGCAGGGCGGAAGCGACGAGACTGAAACGTGTCGAAGCGTTGAGCAGACAAGCGCAATCCGGGGCTTCGTCGAAAGCTGGCGGAGCGAACAATGGGTCTTCGGGTTCCTTCAAAAATCTTCAGGGCACGATGAGCGAGGACGAGGCGCTGGCGAGAGCGCTTCAGGCGTCTTTGCAGGACGAAGAGAGAAATCGTAGGCAACAATTGCAAGCCGTGCCTTCGGGCAGTGCCAGAGACAGGTGTCGACTCTCTTAGCTAGATTGCAGGAACGTTTTGCATCTTATCTGCATCTCCGAGTGAAAAAAAATTATTGATTAACCATCGATCGCATCACACGAAGATTTAAGAGGTTGCATCTGGTTGTTTCCGGCAAAGTTGAGGGATTCCCATCATTTTCCTTCTAAAAAAAATCTTACCAATCCTTCAATTATCCCACAAACAACTAGATATGATGCCCCCTTAACAAAGACGCCGCTGTGCCCTTTCGCCCAAACTTACAGCTACCAGCGACTGTAAAAAAAACCTTCACGACGTAGATTTCTCTTTCGCTTCGAGCTAAATTTTCGACAAACAACGTCATCTTCTTCGAGACTCATTTAAAAGACTTTTTTCTCGTGATTTCAATTTAAGATACGAAATATCTCAAGTTTTTTCTCCGGTGGATCATCACGAAACCCACCGATGTCTCGCAAGCCAACCCATTATACTCCTTCGAATCTTGTCTCGCGACAAATTTCTCGTTCACGGATTTGACTAAACGCTGAATAACATATCTACCTTCTACGTACATCCAATCGTCGATTTTTTATTCATATATATACATGTACATAAACATATGTGTATATATGACAATATTGTACGAAAATAATCGCACTCTTTGCACGTATGTTCGACGTATTTTAAATTTCAAGATCTTTTCGGTGCAACAAGATTGCTTTGAAATTCGTCGAGCAAGCCTTTTTCGAGCGAATGAGATAATCAGCTTTTCGAAATAAGTACCAATATCAATTGTCTCAACGAAAAAAAAAAAAAATAACGAAAATCTACATGATGATAGGATAATTGAATTATTGAAGATTAGTGCCTGCTTGCAGTCGTCGATCGATTTTGTGAGACGACCAATGTTAAGCGCGTAAAAAAAAAAAAAAAAAAAAAAAAAAAACGTTCGCGCAAAAACGAAATTTCGAATTTCGACGATGATAAACGTCGAACCGTCGTACATTCCGCGTGAGATACATCGTACAAGATAAAATTTAGTGATAACGTAAGACGAGAACAATCGAATGAGCAATTTTACAGTAAAATATATTCGAATTATTATGTTATTTATTCAATAAATATTTATTATCGGCATTCTTGACAATTTAATTTTGTGTCGGTGGGTTATGGTGGATTATTTCGTTTATTTCTCGCTACAAATTGGAACCTTTGTACTTATCCTCTTTTTTGCCTTTGAATATCTTTAAGACGAAGATTCCGAGGAGGAAGCGGAAAGAATAGTTGAGGTTTAGGAATTATTATCTAAGAAACTATTTGTTAGATTTCATCCCGGCTTGGTTCATTTGAAAATATACATGTTGAGGTATGCTGGGTAATTTTTCAATACATATACATCAACGGGTAGCACTGTTGTCATGTCTGGCGTAAAAAAAGTTCCTCGCTCGCAGACCGTCCGAGCGCAGGATATTTTTTTACTCCGGCCATGACAGCATCGTTCCCAGTCGATATATCTTCATAAAAAAATGTCCCAGCGTACCTCAACATATACACTTTCGAATGCAACCAACCGGGTCAAAATCGAACCAACAGTTTCCAAGAAAATAATTCCCAAAATTCAACCATTTTTTTCCGCCGTTCACTCGAACGTTCCCCCTCAACTCCATCCCCACCGTACTACGACAAGACATCAGAAGATAAGAAAGAAGAACCTAAATTTTGCGCGATCAATTCATTAATTCTAATACAAAAATGTCGAAAAATGTTCTAACAAAACAATTTTCGTTCACGATCAAAAAAAAAAAATAAAAAAATACGAGTTTATAGTTCGAATTGAGATTCGATTACGATCGAGTACGCATTATTGAGTTCATATCAGTCGGTCGAATGTGTCGAAACGTCATTTTTACATTATACCGACTTTGCCCAATCTCGTGTCAGTTTTTGGATTAGCCGTTACGCTCTGAACGCTTACAATCGCTTCGTTTATCTTCGTTTGTAAATTTCTGAGATCCTGTATGTAAAGCAAACTCAAAGCTTTGGCGGAATTGTTCAAAACTCGATCGCCCATGTTGAAACCGAGATCCGTTTCCATGATCGGAAAAGGATTGCCTTTGACTATCACGGAATTCGGATTAGCCAGAGCCGAACGATTCAATCGGGCGCAAATGACTTTGCTGCAAGCTTCCAACGTCACCAAATGATTCGGATGCGACGCGACGTTGAGCAATTTCGCCACGTTGGACACACCGGCTTTGAAATCGTTGCTTTCAACTGCAATGAAAGAAATAACGTCGGGTCAGGGATCAGAAACAGCTGCGAGTTGAAAGTTGCAAATCGCTTCCTGGAGTTTGAGGAAGTGCACGAATTTCTTTGCGAGGATTTTTGTGGATTAGTATTTTTAAAGGTTCTCTGACTTCCTCGTAGAGGATTTCGTACATTGCTTCGAAGAGGATAAAGCAACTTGCAACTTTTAACTTGAAGCTGGTGCTTCGTTAACCCTTGAATACGTCGGGTTGCCGTTTGGCAAGATATATTTTCTGGCTCTATATTTACTGCAGGTACATTTGGATGCTTTTTAAGCATTGTAGGCAAAAGGTAATGAACCGCTTTAATGTATTTGCTTACAGTGAGCGCCATTCATGCGACGCAGATGTTTTTAAATAATTTTTAATAATTTTTTCATAATTAAAAAAAATTTTTTTTTAAATTTTTTCCGTAATATACACTCTTTTTTTAGTAGTAATTGATAAATAGAAACTGTAGACAGAATATTGTGCATTTAAGGGTTAAGAATCGACGCAGATAAGGTATTTATTTGACTGCATCCACCCATAGCAAGATTATTTCTCAACCGAGTATTTAAAGTTGTGTTAAGGCCTTATATACGCGATTTCGACGGTTTTCGACGGTACTTTGCTAGACGGAGTTAAAAAAAAAATTACGCATACATTGAAATTTTTTTTACAGATCATTTATGCACATGGTTAAGTATATGTAAAAAAAAAATCAGAAATAATAACAAAGGCCGGGGGATTGCATGATAAACCAATGTATTTTTTTGAACCTTGTGAAAGTTTTAACTTTCGAACGAAGGTTCAGATCGCTTTGAAATTTTAACAACATATTTTTAGTATCATCACCTATCGTGTGAACCACAGAAACGAAATTTTCAATCACACAAAAAAAATATAAAAAATAAAATATCGACACAAGGTTCAGTAAAAAAATGGTCTGTCGGTATGTTATTTTTA
This sequence comes from Sussaba pulchella, assembly GCA_963971145.1. Classification (NCBI taxonomy): domain Eukaryota; kingdom Metazoa; phylum Arthropoda; class Insecta; order Hymenoptera; family Ichneumonidae; genus Sussaba; species Sussaba pulchella. The sequence continues at coordinate 15,295,596 of OZ020170.1, read as the reverse complement.
ATATTTTTTTTTTGTCATTGAAATTGTTGTTTCTGTGGTTCAAGCGATAGATGATGATACTAAGAATATGTTGTAAACATTTCAAAGCGATATGAACCTTCGTTCAAAAGTTAGAACTTTCACAAGGTTAAAAAAAATACATTGCTTCATCATGGAATATCTCCGCCATTTGTTAATATTTCTAATTTTTTTTTTTTTTTTACATATACTTAACAATGTTCATAAATGATCTATAAAAAAAATGTTGTCAATATATGCGCTATTTTTGTGGATAAGAAAATTTCCATTCTCATTTGCTTCATATTCAACAAAACCTTAGTGAAACTCACAGTCGAGATTATCCAGCGGGTTGGTCGATTTAACCTTGGGAACAGCGGCATCTTTTTTCTCCACCTGTTTGCTCTTCACCGCCTTGTACTTTTCCACTGAAATTCCAAACGACATTGAAAAAGTGATCCGTCGCTCGCTATCAGAGGCGATACGGACAACGATAACGTGTTATGGATCCTAATACAGAGTTGTCAAGGCTGAAAGTCGCAGCCGAACTTTAAATTTATCGTTTCATCATTTTCCCTGCACGATACTGCGTGAATTGAGCCGTTCTACCAGGAGGCAAGTCGGCAGCTTACTGGACAACGAACTTGGCTCCGATAGTGTACTTTTCCCGGTGCATCCGCACCTCTCGCCCGTGAGAAAATAAAAGCGAAAAGAACACGGAGCTTTAGATTTGTAGTCTTTGGAAATTTGTCGTACAAATTGAGCCAATTTTGGATTCACGTGACACCATTCTATATAGATCCATAACGCATTATTATTGTAAATAGAAGAAAATGGACAAAAAATGTACGATTATCGTCAAATTCCAAGCGAATGGCGAGACCCAAAAGCCACTCCAATTGGTCCAAAGGGTTGCCTTTGTTGGGTTCGGCGTCTGGATATCCAACGTCGTTCAAATACTTCCAAAACGCCTTGTGCCACTTAAACGTGTCGGTTATTTCTCGCATTTGATTGCGATCCTGGATAGGATAATGTCGAATCTTTTGATCCTCGATCCAAACAACTAACTTTCGCATATGTTGCACATCTGCGTAAACAAACGAATGAAAAACAAATAAATGAAAAATTACAAATTCGTCACAATTTGGACATTTAAAGCGACGTTGCCGGTGAAATCTCACCGTTTCCGTTGCATCTGTCCCAATCCAGATAGCCCAAAGCTTTCAATCTTCGCTTGAACATGATGAGAAAAATTCGGTGACAATGATCGTTCGAGTTTGTTGCTCGGGTTTGTTATAAACATAAAAAAAATAATGAAAATAATTGTTCGAACGAGATGCAGACGATTTACTCAGCGTGACACTTAGGGTCAGTGTTGCCAACTCGTAATGTCGTGACACCGCTAGGGACCTCGTCGAATCATGCTAAAAGCCACCAGATCACGGGATTATCTTCAGAATCACGAAATATCCGGCTAATTGTTAAACAAATAATAACCCGGCGAATTTAGAGGGTAAACCAACAACTTGGCATCATTGCATTAAGAGTACACCGCCCCAAAGTCATCCTCCCTAAAGTTAGCAGGTTGACTTTGGAAATCATTCATTTTTTTTCATCCAATCGCTTGTTATTCGTTTCTTAGTGCAATGGGCAATCGTTCGTTAAACACCAATATAATAATAGAATCGTTTGTTAGATCGGTAATCGGTTCGAAAATAATAAAAACCGACGTGGTTCGAATCGCTAGACGTTCGAAAAAATTAAATTTTCCACATGCGCGATCAAATTTTGTCCAATAATCAAACGCAAATTTGTCCAAAATTCATCCCTCAATCTTTCATCCATATTTGTACCAATAATTGAACAATCCTTGTATGTTTTGTTCTTGGAAAATTCTTGATTAACATAAAAGATATTGAATAAAATTTCTTTCGTATTAATGAAGAATTTTCGAAATAATAAAGCCCACGCGAGCGCCATCCGGCGGATCATCGACGGACCCGGTAGCGCTCGCGCTTCGCCGACGTTCCGCCGGATGGCGCTGAGAATTCCATCAAAACAGCTGATATCGCCGCGTGGGCGATCCAATCAGTAAATACGCGTTTTTTATTTACCGCGAGACACACGAGTGACACCGAAGAAATACACATCGACAGTTTTGGGATTGCGGTTTGTACGGATAATGGAAAATCATTGAAAAAAATTCCCGTGAGTAATTGTTTATTTTTTATTCTTACAATCAGCATGTTTTGACGTTCGAGAGGTTATCGCGAGACGCAGAAGCGTCGGAATTGTTTTCACGTCAAAATCCATTGTTCGGAGCTTCGGAATTGTTTCGTCGTTTCCTTGCTGAGTTGTGGGCGTAGTTTTTCTTAACTTAGGCGTTAGATCGATGCTTCTGATTAGCGCGGCTAATTGTCACGCAATTTGATAAGCCGCATTGGCTTCCCGGCGATGAGTAGACGACGTCATACACTCCGAATACGAAAATAAAAATGATTGAAATATAATAAATATTCGGTGATGCTGCAAAGATGCGTTTGATTATCAGCGGAAGGATCGATTTAATTAAACGGAAAAGTAATCATTGTTTAAATGAAAACATCTAATAACACGATAATGCGGTATAAGTAGTCGAACGTATATCTCGTGAACGTTTGTGAAAACGTCGGTATTCAACACCTTCGATAGCTCAGTTGGTAGAGCGGTGGACTGTAGTAGGGTAGGATACACGAAAGACATCCATAGGTCGCTGGTTCAAATCCGGCTCGAAGGAAAACATAATTTTTTTTTTTTTTTTTTTAACTCAAATGATTAATTTTCGAAAACAATTATTATTGATCACTTGGTTATTATTTGTTTATTTATTTATTTTATTCGTTCATTATTTTTTTTGTGGAAATTAATTTCAGGCTCATCGAAACAATTTCTCGAAGAAAAAAATTATTATTATTATTTTTTTTACTTAAATATTTAATTTTCTAGTAACAATTATTATTGATTACTTGGTTATTTATTTATTTGCTTTATGCATTTGATTTATTAATTATTATCTTTGTAGAAAGCCATTTCAGGCTCATCGAAACAATTTATGGAAGGAAAAAATCTTCTTTTTTTTTTTAACTTCAAACCTTAATTTTTGGAAAACAATTACTATTAATTACTCGGTTATCATTGATTTATTTTATCTATTCTGATTATCAAGTATTCTTTTTTGTCAAATTTCATTTCAGTCTTATAGAACAAAATTTAAAAACGAAATCACGAAATTGCGGGAGAATTAATGTTTTCGCGCGTGAGGCGGATACAGCGCTGATGAAAAATTCCGTTTGCATTCTCGTTTATCTTTGTTTTTCGCGGATCACCGGACAGTTTCGTTGTTTATGCGAATCAGGGAAATATTTTCCGTCATCGCTCGAAAAGGGGAATAAAATAAATATTAAAAGGAAAAAAAAACACGGTCATAAATAGCGGGAAAAATGAGAACGTGGTTCGCTATTGAAGGCCTGGAATAACATGAAAACCGGACTAACCGAACTGGATAACGTGAAAAATAAATTTAAAAAAAAACATAAAATGCAATCATCCAAAAAAAAAAAACAAAAGAAAGAAACTAACGTGACACGATTGATAGGCGTTTTCGAAATATGAACGTACGTGTATATAACGTATACGCGCGTGAACGAATGAAACGGTGTGAGGCATAACGTTGAGTTGGACAAGATTTCACGGCAGAGATATTCGACGAATAATTCGTCGGTTTGGTCGATTGGTCCGCGCACGGTCGACAAATTGGTCACAGCGTAAATGTCGATGCGTTGTCGGACGAGTTAGTTCGAGCGGGGAAGATTTCCCGAGTGTCAAAAATGGCAAACGCGATGAAAACGTTTTTGCCAATTTCTCGGTGATGTCAATCCTCCGATCGTCCCGAACGCTTCTGGGTAGAATATAATTTACGGGTTATTTGTCTATCACACGTGTCTGTATATATATTTTGAGAGATTACGAGAATGAGAAATTTCGATATCTCGCTTGATTCAAATATCTAATAATATTGAATGAAATTTTGTATAAAAAATTCGAATAATACGATTATTTTTTTACGGAAAAAATAATCTGTTGAACAAAATAAACAAGCAAAGCCGGTATATCGCTTAGTTTGTCGCATATTTAATAATATTTAATGATTGGCAAAATTTATGATATTATTCATAATATAATATATACATAGTAGTGACAAATATATTTATAATTTACAATATAATTTGCGAACCGTTCAATATTTACATTTACATATTCGTTATATTATTTTTTATTATATATACCTATATTATTATTATTACTAACAGAAAACTATGACCATACCTATTATTACTATATCATTATTATTTTTTTATTTTAAATGCAGCTTAAAATTATTTGAAAATCATATCAAATTATATTAAAAAACAGAACAAAATTAAATAATTCGACCGATTTATTCTACCGTTCGATCGTCTATTCATCATTCATTCGACCGTCTGTTACATTTTTCGACCCTTCATAATAAAAATACTCGGAAAAAACAGCACGGATCGGAATTACAGTGCCAACTTAGCAATTTCTCATAGATTTTTCTCCCTCATACGATTGCTCTTGGCCTCGCTGACAATACCGGAAACGATGTGTACGCTACCCAGTGACCGATGGTCGCTTCCCAGGACCTTCCTCCACCATCCCCGGGCCTTCCAGTACGCCGCAGACCGCGACCTCGACCAATCAAATTTCCACATCCCTGTTTGCCGTTGAAACGCGTGTATTCGCATATCCAAATTAGATCGAAGCTTCCGTGGTCCATCGGAGCGTTCGCGGATATTATGCGAGGCGGCACGCCGCCGCCATGCACGTGTATTACGTTGCACCGCACGCTCGAACTTTGTGTGCGCGAATGTGTTGTATCCGCGTATGCGGTGGAACCCATTGGGGCGAGAGTGGGAGGGCGGGAGGGTGGAACGGGGGCGTTTAAACGAGACCCGTTGCAGCTTCCGCGGGCTCTGTACGAAGAACAAACATGTTGAGAAAGCAATCGCGGCTGCCAGCTGCGGGCTTACACGGATAACTCGGAATTCTCCGATGAAACAAACAATTATGGATCTACATATATGTATAAATCCGTCCATGGTTGTAGTTCGTACGTTCGACGTGCATCAAATTACGTTGGGACCGCGGGGTAAATTGGCATACGCGAAACTAGCGTTATCACAGCGCGTATGTGCTGTATAGATATGTGGTATACAGATATATGGGGAGGGACGTCCCGAATTAAGGGCTGGAAACGATTTGGGGCCTTGATGTGTTCGATGATTTTTTTTTTTTTTTGGATCTTTGGGATCTTGCGACTTTGATAATTTTTTTTTTTTGGTTTTTTAGATCTCGTTGTTTTTTTGGAAGAGGTTGCTGCTGTTGCCAGCATTGTGAGTTGGATGACATTTTTTAACCAGGTGGTTTATCGAAATTGAGGAAGCCATAAAATTAGAGTAGGAATCGTGTTCCTGATATATATATGATTGGTTCCATAAACTATAGGCATCGGTCCGGGTGACCCCCCCTCAGATTCTTTTCAAATTTTTTTGGGATGTAGTCCTTGATGACCTATATGTGCCTGAATTTTTTCAGATTTTTTCCTCCATTATTTCGGCTGTAGTAATTAAGGGCATTTCCTGACATTTCCGTTTTTTTTTTTTTTCAATCTAATTTCATAGTATTGTATCGCAAAATGAAAATTACACTCAGAATGCATTTCTATGTGAAATTGTCTCAACTTTTTGAAAAAAATATTGATTCTCAGTTTGGACTAACGCAAAACTCTCAAAATCGACCTTTAATAATAAAAAGCTATTTTTCGGCCATTGCGCATGTCTGAAATTTTTTTTCAATATTTTTTTCAGAAAGCTGAGAAAATTTCACATATGATACGTCAAATTCACGTTGGGATGTCTGTAAAAACTGCCAGAATCGATGAAAGTTCAAAAATTCAATGATAAACCAAATTTTATTTTCTCCCTTCAAAATGTATAAATTCTCCTTCAATCCTCTTGAGCTATCGATCATTTTAAATTTTTGTCTTTTAGATAGAAATGCAATGTCTCGACTACTCCCAATATTCTGCAGTGAAAGAAAGTTATACGATTATTTATAGAATGAAATCAAAAATAGGCCTTAACATTTCTTGAAAATATTTCTTTAATTGCAAAATAGTTTTTATTCGTTTTTAAAAACTTGAACAATAGAAAAATTTGAAGAATTCGACACAGGCCTTACAATAGCGGAGCCTAAGTTATTGCTAATTGGCGTAATGTTGTGAATTGATCGGGTCCCTTTGATTGATTTCGAGTGAGATGCTCGTTCATCTAACGTTGGCTTTAATTCAAAATATTTCGTCCCCTCAACGAACACAACGTCGATATTTGGCAGACTTTGATTTGTCCTCTCAAACAAATCGTATGGTGTGAGAATGTGTTCGTCTGGGTCCATCTGCAACGACCTTTTTCTTGCATTTCGCTTAATGGCCCCTCCCAAACCATCACACGGTCCTTTGCCATGCGCGGTCGCGAAAAAATGCCAATCAGCCTCAATATCGAAATCATTTTCATGATAACATAAATTTGTAAATGCGTTTTTATTTTTAAATTGCTGCGGCGCTCCATCACTGAAGTAGTGAATTCTTTTTACCACATGAAATTTTTTATTTAAGTAAGCTACCAATTCGACTTGAAATAAATGAACCATAACGAAATCGTGTTTGAGACAGTTACGCCAATTAGCAATAACTTAGGTTCCGCTATTGTAAGGCCTGTGTCGAATTCTTCGAATTTTTCTATTGTTCAAGTTTTTAAAAACGAATAAAAACTATTTTGCAATTAAAGAAATATTTTCAAGAAACGTTGCAGGCCTATTTTTGATTTCATTGTATAAATAATCGTATAACTTTCTTTCACTGCAGGATATTGGGAGTAGTCAAGACA
>OZ020170.1:15231460-15288395 GCA_963971145.1 Sussaba pulchella | reverse complement strand
ATTCGCAATTTTCTCATCCGCCGTCGTAGCCGGGTGATATCGCGAGCTCCGTGGGCTCTGGAATATTCCAGATACAACGTCCCGCGAGCGTCATCTCGTCGTGATGTATGTTATGCGGCTGTGATGCGCCACTGCCACCGGAGCTTTCCCTCTGATTCCTCCCACGACCGCGACTCCCAACAACGTTTCCCCGGTCTCGAATCCGCGACTCCGTCTGTCTGGTGGAAACCCATGCGTGTCGACGGCATACATCCAGACGTACGCTCGCGATTGCGTGCGTTCTTTTCGTATACACCCGCATCGTATCTCGCTCTCTCGCTCTCTCTGTTGTCCTTCGGGATATAAATAAGCTCGAATGCGAAAACGTAAGCTCATGGAGGTGGACGAGACCCCTCAGGCTGCGGATGTCCGCGTATTATATTGTGTAATCTCTGTGATTCGATAACTGTTTGTTCTCCTATTCATGCGGGCCGTGTATATTGGGGGTTGGAATTAATTCGTAGCGCTTTCTTATCACGGTTTTTACAGCGATTTCGTTCGAGCGATATCTCCGATTCTTCATCTTCGAACTTTGTCGGCTGTCCAGGTTGTTCCTTGTCTTTCGAGTCGAAACTATCACTTTAAAGAGGTCAGATTTTCTTAAAATTTATGCAACCAAACAGCAATCACTCGTCGGATCGGGTAGGGTTTTCTTAAAATGTATTTAATCGAACAACAATCACTCGATGCCCAACAAGGCTCGGTGGGTTGTGGGTGGGTGGGCGGTTGTTTTTGTGAAGCAAATCGAAAGAATGACGGGAATTTAATGTTTCATACGTCCCAGTTGTTGAGAATCTTACCTGGATGGCTCGACTTATCTTCCCTGTTCGTTGATTCATTGATTCTTTAAAACATGCCGCTCATCGATACCTCGCTACATTTTCTCACATCATGCCCCGCAACTCCAGGCCGTCGCCTTGCTCGAAATTATCGTTTGCTTCTCCCCAAAGCTTTTGAGACGTCAATTACGCTCCCGTCATTCGGTCATGAATGAAAAATCTCCGAGAACGAGGGTCGCGCGGTTCCAAGTGGCCCGAAACTCATCTGGTTCTTATCGCGACGAAAACCGGTCAAAAGCTGCTTCGAGAGATTTCGCATATTCGTGCGTCTTCACATCCTCCGGATTTCACTGGTACGCTCGGGAGTTAAGTCGCGGCTTTCAATGCCCCGCACGATTTTCTTTTACGTGTGTTCGGAAAATTTCGCTCAGGCTTATTGCCACGACTCGCAGCTCGTTCGTCGCTACTCTCTAAATCCGGCTTGAATGCGGAACCGAAGAAATTGCAACGCCAGCGGGAAACGAGGGAGAGGCGAGAAAAAGGGAGAGAGAAAGAGAAAAAGAGAGAGAAAGAGAGAGAGAGAGAGAGAGAGAGAGAGAGAGAGAGAGATATAGATGTGGTTTTTAGTGTCCTAGAACCTATGAAGTCCTCTGACATACAAGCCAGGATACAATAAAAAAATTAAATACTTAGAATGACAATAATAATAATAATAATAATAATAAAAATAATAATATTTTTTTACTGAAAATGGAAAAATGCTTTATTGGGACTATTATTATTTTTGTTACTATTATTATTATTATCCTTGGTATTTTAGTTTTTATTGTACCTCGGCTCAATAATAACCTAAATAACCTAAAGTCATGATAAATCATTTTTCCATTCTTAGGAAATTATTATTATTATTATTATTATTATTATTATTATTATTATTATTGTTATCATTATTATTATGGAGCGAGAGAGAGAGAGATGGATAGATGTTGTTTATTAGTGTCCTAGGACCTATGAGGTCTCCTGCGAGCAAGCTGGGATACAATTAAAAAAATAATAATAATAATCATAATAACAATAATTACTATGCTTGGTATTTTATTTTTTGTATTGCATCCCATCTCAATAATAACAATAATAGTCATAGTAAAGCATTTTTCATATTTTGGGAAATTATTATTATTATTCTCATGGAGAAATAAAGAGAGAACGAGAGAGCGAAGGATACAAGGCGGTATGATTGATGTTCTAAACGGAAGAACGAAAAAAGAGCGATATAATCGGGAAACGTCGTCGCTACACCGACGATGTCTGTGTTACGCGTCGGAAGACGCTTCAGTTTCCGTTTCGCGTGTTGGCGCGAGCGTGTGAGTGAAGTCGTTGGATTTGGGCTGGTTCGCAACGTTGTGTACGTGACCCGGAATGAACCGCACTGTCGCGGCGCGTGCTCAGTACACCACCAGAAGCTCGTGTTAACCCGGATCGTAATTGCCAATTCCACAAACCCCAGGTTGGCGCTGTACCTCCTCGTGATCTTCCAATTTTATTTTTCCGTGGTTTCCTTCGCGCGTCCCGAAATCGGGGCACGACTATAGGCCACGTACGTAACATAACGCGAACCCCATCGGGGTTGAAAGGTGTGTGCGCGCGTGTGTGCGTTCCGTTTCAACTTGTTGGTACTCGACCATCGATCCGAGCCGACGTCACTTTTGGCATTTTCCAGCAACCTTGGCCACCCACAGATATAAGATAATTTCTCATGTGTTGGTTTTAGTTTTTTAATTGTTCTCTTTCAAATTCTCGTCGATATAGTACCGAGCAAAATCGATTATTATCATTCGGATATTAATTTTCCGATCGGTTCGGCGTTCCTTTATTTTCCTGTGAATACAATTATACAAAAAATATTATATTTCGCCGCGCTGAGTTTATTTTCAAATTTATTCCTTACCGAAACTCGAGTGACCAATTTTGTAAAACTTTGATACGTTCAAAATTAAATAAAGAAAAATAAATTAAAAATCGTGAAGTTTTAATTATCAATTCTATAGAATCGATGACTTTTTTTCCGTGACTCTGAATAACGCGAAATTCGAGATTCTCGGGAATAATCCAGCGGCGCACGTTCGCAGGGAATATGAGGGTAAAATTTTGCGCAATCCCTCTGGGTCGAGCTTTAACATTATTTATTTTTTTTTTTCGTTATTTCATCGGCTAGATTCGTGGAGAGAACGAGTCGTGTTCGACCGCTCTTGTTGAAAATATTTTACCGAGTGGCACTGATGAAAAAGGGTATTACGTTGAAAATCCACCATAACGCGAGCGCGTATATATTAACCATCACGTCTATACAGTCGAGTTAGGAGGATTCGAAAAAACCTTCGTGCCAAGTGCAGAAGAATCGCCTCTCGTCGTTCGATGATAACATTTTCATTTATTTATTTTTTTATTTTCATATGGGCTTATTTTAACTCGACGGTGAATTTATTAAACTCCTTTGTGTACACGTATATGTTTATTAGGGTGGCTTGAAAAAAAAAATTTCTTTCTGATTTTAATGAAAATACATTCATTAAAAAAATCGTAGCTCCGCGAATTTTATAGCTACGTTGATCCCGTAAGTTCCATTTGAAAGCTCTTCAAAAACCGCTTAAAATGGCGTGCGGACCTTTGGGATCCCATTGCAACTTCCGTCGATAATTTTGTTTTTTCGTAAGAAATTATCAACGGAAATTGCCGTCAGATCCAAAAGGTCCGCATGCCATTTTAAGCGGTTTTTAAAGAGCTTTCAAATGGACCTTACAGGATCAACGTAGCTATAAAATTCGCGGAGCTACGATTTTTCGAATGGAAACTTTACGTTCTTCCCATGTTAATCAAATGGAAAAACTTGAAAAATCTTGCGCGACCCCTGAAAATGGTCCGATCGGGTTAATCTTTGGGGTGAATTCTCCCGCTACAACATACTTTGCAGTGAATGTATGTTGATTGAAATCAGAATTTTTTTTTTTTTCAAGCCACCCTAATGTTTATACACATTTGGTGGTTGGAAATAAAACCCGGGGCGATACCCCATCCGGGTAACAAATCACAAACAGTTGCAACAAATTGGCCGGATACTCCCAGAAATATGACTGCAACCATGGGGTTCACCATTGGCTCCGCACACCGGACACAATTCATCCGCTGTATTAATGTCTCTTACGCGCGCCATCAAACCACGTCCGCGCCTGTGTGCATGTGCGTATATCTATACGCGTCGGTTCTTTCACCCACTCGGGACTTTCGGTGCGTGTCGACAAATTGAATCGCTCGTGTTCACTCATTCCCACGTTTCATCACCGTACCGCGGGATTGTCGTAATAAAATTTTCTCTACCGGCGTTGAAAATTTTTCCCCGTAAACGCCATCATCCACGTTAAACGGGGTCGGTAAAAACTCACCCTCCACGCGCTCGGTACGCGATACTCGCGGTAACGACGAGAAAAGAGCATTTTGTCGAGAGTGTTGGTCGCTCTTGAAACGCGGCTGCGAGATACGACGACGATTTTCCCGTTGAGCCCGGTTATGCCCGCCCACCGTGGAATATGATGGATTAAAAAGGCTCGCCGAGCGGTAAACATCGACGGTCAGTTTTGCGAATTCGTGAAAAGGGGCGCGGGGACATTTTTTTAAACGTCTCTCGCTGAAGAGCTGAGATTTGTGATTATTTATCGTAATGATGATGGAGACAACAACAACGAGAACTATGATGATGATAATGACAATACCAATAATAGCAGAGAAATTTATTATGATTATTATACTTACGATATATTTAATTAATACAGAATTATATAAATTGATTTAATTTATAATAATAATAATGAATTTATTCATTAGAATAATAATAATAAAGCATTCTTAGAAATTCGGGAAATTTATTATCATTAATAATAATTATAATTGATGAATAATAATTTTATATTTATTAAATATATTATAAGTATAATAATTATAATGAGTTTCCCCAAGGTAGAAGAATACTTTACTTCTCTTTTATTATTATTATAATTATCAATAATAATAATAATAATGATAATAATAATGAATTTCCCGAAGGTAGAAGAATCTCCCTTATTATTATTATAACCATCAATAATAATAATAATAATAAGAATAATAACCTAAATAATAATAATAATAGATTATTTTTATTATTCTTATTCTTATTATTATTATTATTATTATTATTATTATTATTATTATTATTATGAATACTAATAATTAGAGACTCATTTTCTGTTAATAAAATTTTTTTTAAATCAAATTGAACCTTCATAGGTGACAATTGTACGTTTATATTGCAATAGTTTTTCTTATTTTATCTCCGGTCGTTTATGTGTTGAGCTTAAGTTTTTCTCGGAAACGGAGGGAAGGGGCGGTGGTGTAAAATCGTTTCCGGGGAATGCTCGGCACGCTGAAACCTACGGCAAAAGACGTTTTTCGTGGGACGAGCGGGGCGAAAGTTTGCGAAAGCCCGCGAACGATGAATCAAACGAAGCGACGACGAGAAGCGACGCCCGCTGAAGGCGGACCAGCGCCGTAACGCTTTCTGGATATAACAGCTATGCGGGGCCGAAGATTGAGGGGTTGAGGTGGAAGAGGGTGTGGGGGTTAATAATACGGGACTCGTATAACGCGTTACGTTAATGCTAGACGAGCGCTGCTGTTCTGGCTCTTATCATTTTTCCTCGGCTGCTCTTTGGTCTACAGGGTGATTCATAAATGACACAAGTTTTACGATATTTCGAAATTTGACGCGAGTCGCAAAGTCGCAATCAGTCATCCCTAGTTTACTCAAAATCGATATGATTGTAAAAGAAAAAAAATGTTTAACCCGACTAGTGATCGTTGTTTTTCGCACCCTCAAAGTGGACCGTAGGGTCGAATCGATCCAAGGCTTAAAAACAATAAAAAATATAATTCTGAAAATCTGAAAAAATTCATGAATAAAGTTCAGATTCTCTGCTTTACGATAAAATGTTGAAATATAGAGTTTTCGGAATCGGTTTATTATAAAAATAACAATAAAGACATGAACTCCGGAAACTTTGTAATTTTTGCCTGAGTCAAATCGACTCCACGATACATTAATCGGGTTAAATATTTGGAAGATTTTGCACTGCAGTTAGCTCGATCACAGCTCGCTCGTTAAGTGGCTATCGCAATCCATTTGGAGTTCATTTTGTCACAACGAAGGGCTTCGATAAATAGCGAACTGGGTATCAAAATGGTATCAAAATCGGTCAAACATCGACGATTATTTTTGAACCATCGCGTATACGATTTATCACTCATTCAAAATGTTCTCCACAGGCCGATCCAACTTTTCCATCGACAGTCCAGCAATCGATGCGACAAGTCGAGTTTTCGACGCCGGGCAAATTTTCACGTGAGTCTGTAAATAAATTTTGCATCCCCATGAGGATGAAATTTTTCGCTTCTTACATCAGCGCGTGTGCAACAAAATTTTCTTTTCACCGCCTTCGTTTCGCGACGCACCGGGCTATAATATAATTGTGGAGCGGGATGCGTTGTGTATGCCGTATACGCTTATTTCGTAGTCGACGAGCGCGGTAGCGCAAATTCAGCGGCACCGAAAACGAGAGCTCTGTACGGAAAGGCGACAATGGTAGAGGAAGAGCGAGAGAACGAGAAGAAAGAGCGGGGGAGGGGGGAAGGGGATGAAGTAAGAGCGTTGCTCCGCGATCTTCAGCGAGTAGATTAATGTTTAACGACTCAGTCCTGCCAAGTCGGGCTCGTCGCGACAATACCCAAGATTCAGATGGAATATTCGGAAAATATCCGACAACGTAGTCGCGAATTATATTTCACAAGATTAATTATACCCGGTATGACTTGTCGGATCATTGCCCGTCGCTCTGATTTTTTTTGTGATTTTACAGATTAATGTTGCTCGAGGAATAATTTTTAAACTGATTTTTTGGTAACATAATAAAAATAATAATAATAATAATATCAATAATAATATTAATAATAATAATAATAATAATAATAATAATAATAATAATATCAATAATAATATTAATATAAATAATAATGATAATAATAATAATAATGATAATAATATTAATATAAATAATAAGGATAATAATAATAATAATAATAATAATATTAATATCAATAATGATATTAATAATAATAATAATTAAGATTCGAGAATTTTCTATCAAACCATAAAAGTAAACCCTTTAAATTTGACTATGTTTTCGATATTTGGCAGTCTTTTATCACAAAAATTATTCAAAAGTCTCGCAATCTGTTTTCCAATTCTATTGCCAAAGTAAAAAAAATTTAATTTCCCATACAACCACAATGAAACAATAATTATCGCATTGATCAATCAGTGCGCGGTAGGATTTTCTCGTTCCATCGAGAACCTCGAGGTCGAACTTGCGGCTATGATAAAACCCGCGCGCAAATACAATTTACGTCCTTTATCGAAGAATATATCCTGGCAAAGTTGCCTCTGGGACAGCTTCCAACGCCGTCAAGCTCCGAGAACGGATGGAAAGCTCGATGGCTTTCCGCGAGAGACTTTCAGCTTCTTCGCGGTATCTTCGTTTCGAGTCTCGGGCTTCTTGCATTTTTGCATTTTCGAGATAATACGCGAACGCACCGCGAGAACGGGAACAACCAGTTCAAAGGCTACGTGCAGCTTTTCGTTTTGTTTTTGCCTTAAGATACATTTATCCAGAACTTTCGTCCCGCCGAGACTCTCATACGATGAAAATAAAGTGCATATCCTCCCCCCCCCCCCCTCCCACCCCCTCCTGAGCACAACCTGTCGCCCGTCATATTACATTTTTCCCGCAGCTAGCTCAACTCGCTTCGTTCCAACCGAACCTGCATCCGCATATTTGTGACGTATTTGTTTGTTTTCTTTACGATCGAAACGACGACTTGGGAAATGTAAATATTTTTCATTTGTGAACCGACGAAATATTTATTTGGACGAATGGAAATTTTTCACGGGGTTCGGATGCTGCACAATCCGTTTGGATGACGTTACGGGAAGCTTCCGAGGTCTTTCCAGATTTAAAAATTCATTCGAGCCGAATACATTCGCTCGTAAAACGACAGCTGCGTGACGAACCATCGTTGGTTGCATTCGAATCGTTCTTTTCCTCTATATATATCATACAGAGAAAATCATGACACGTGTGAAGGCCCAGTGCGCGACGATTCCTTTCCATCCTCCCATAATCAATTTCTCTCGAAAAAGTTGAAAGAAAAAAAAAATCCGCGATGCACCTGACTTGTTTGTCCATCGATTGTGTCTCCATCCCCGACGTTTGATTCCCATAATCCATCGTCCCATTGCTTTTCGACGTAACAACGCCCACATCCACATTCCCAGTCGTCGTTGGGTACATCCAACAGTCATTGGCAGCCCTGCGAAACAATGCAACAACAATGCCAATAACTGTAACGATGGAGTTTAAAAAAAAAAAAACGGGCCAATCGTTGCGTCGACAAAAACTCGTTGTTTCCATCCCCTTCGAACACTTCCGTCTACATTCAGCTGTCTGTTCGCCCCGTGTCGTCGTCGACGTCGCCACCGTCGCAGCTTCCTCGATGGGTTTTCCCTTTTCCCTCGATACACGATTTCCTGCGGCAGAAACAATGGCTTCGCGGTTCACAGACGAAGTTTATATACGTACATATATATATATATGTATATAACGTCAGGCTTTTCGACGTCCCTTCCTTTCACGTCCCTTCGACGTGGCTCAGTCAGTCCCTTCGCGTCTTTCGACACCGCAAACCGCAAAATCCTCGAGGGTGACGATGGTGTTGCCAGACGTTTGGTTTCGCGCGGTTCCGAGAGATTCGAGTGAAAGGATAATCGTGGAGAGCCATGGAATTGCCGCTGGGTCGGTGGGGAAGGAGGAGAAAGGTGGGAGGAGGAGAAGATTTAGGAAAGGAAGGAGAGACCGGGAATTTCGACGATTGTTACTTCGCTGCGCTATCGCGATCGACGTTAATGTCGAGAGCCCCGAAAGCGAATTTCTCTCGCCTCTAATTCACAAGAGGTCGCTCGAGCGAGAAGTCACTTCCGGTCTCTCGGTTGAAAATTCGATGAAGGGCCCGTGCGACACACGGGGGGGATAAACTGACCACCCGATATTTTCATTTTCTTCGGTAAAACTATTTTCTCTTTGATGCACGAGGATTTTATTTTTTTTTCCCCTGTTGGACTTCAAAATAACAACCTTCGTCGGTCACTCGACCGCTCGCGACTCAAAAGCCCAGGATATTGTTCGTTTCTTTCTGGATTACGGAAGTCCGCTCGTTGTAAAAACTCGTTTGTTCTTTTCACCGCTTCCACGGTGTCTGTACGAAGCAAGTAAAAGTGGTTTTTGTAATTTCATGCATCAACCTATCTCATTTATCGTTTCGTCCTTTGAATTACGTTTCGCGTTGTGGGGGGATTATTCGCAATGTTGAGATCGTTATGATGAAAAATTCAAGTGCGGTGGGAACGATATGACTGAATAAATGAATCTGAATAAATTATTTCTCCGCGGAAATAATAATAATCGCAGGTCAGACACGGGCCTTCGTTGAAGAGAAATGTATTTTTTCTTCAAATTTCGAACAGACGACTATGATTAATAATCGTGGAAAAATCAAATTATTCCCATTTCTTGCAACAATCATCCATAATTTTAATAAATTATCATTCCACAATTAATTCTGCTGTTTAATTGAAAGTGCGATCCACGATAATTCAGTAATAGAATTATTCCAACGATCTTTTTATCGAATGAACGTCCATGACTGGCGCGGACACGACTATAAAGAGAATTTCGACTCCATTTTCATTCATATGTCCATCATTGTTCGAAAACCATTTCATTAATCGTCTCGAAATTGAAAAGAAACATCGTCTCTACGGTCTCATCGCTCATTTTCTTTGAAACATCCTGTACAACGCGTCACCGACGACGAGTACCTCGCTGACGTCAAAGGAAATTCTGTAATGAGGCTCCGTTGGTTCTCACAAGGACGGCTACTGAGTAAACGCGAGCTTTTCTCCGATGTCGGGCATCGTCGTCTGAGCACATACCGACTCGTACTACTTACCTGACAAACCGCAATGGCCCGGAATTCACGTCTCGACGCAACGGACGCGCACGAACGCACACGTTCTTACAATATCCGATATAATATTGCTGCTACAGTCAACCGGAAATTGGGCTCTTCCGAAGTTCTGGCTTGCTTTCGCTCAAAGTTGTCGCGGAGGCACGAATTCACCCACACGTATTTACATGTCAGGGTGTTCCGTTGGTTCTCAGAATTCAAATTTCCTTCGGGCCGCCCGCTGGAAAAAAAATTTAAGGTGAAAGAAAAATTTGGAGTCCGAGTGGATGATTAAAAAATTATATTGACACTCGCCCGCGGGCTTTGAAGCAGCACGCATGTCCGTAGGGCTAGGGTTGATATAGTTTTTTAATGATCTACTTAGGGTGAACATTTTTGGTTTTTTGTAAAGTTTTTTTTCAGGAGGCGGCCCGAGAAAAATGATGACTGTGGGAAATTAACAGACACCCTTATATATATATATATTGATATACATGAGAAGTACGTTAATATGTGAATAGATATATATATGCGAACGTCAGTTGAGTTGATACGAGAAGCCGAGGAACGTGAAAACAACATTTGACACATAAGCTCGTGAAACTCAAAGCCGTTCGTTCCTCGTTAACGTTTCTGCGCAATAACTTTTGAAACTTTCAACGTCTTTTTACACATCAAACTCGACTTTTCATGAGAAGAATCACGTCGGTGTACGTTTATATCCCGAAAAGCGAAATACTCGACACACCGGAGGCTTGAATACCGAATGGTTGTATGACATTCGTTTCAACGAATTCGCCGGGAAAACAGAAATAATTGTACGGAACAAACCGCTCATGTTGGCTGAAAAAAAATAATTACATTTTTTTTTCCATTGCGATTACAATTCTCAATCGTGGTTCTATGGTGCAAATTTTCTTTCAAACTTTTTTTCGTGAATAATAATAATGATGATAACAATAATTATTGCACATGAAAGATAAAAATGTAATAATGAGAATTGTGATCATTATTATACAAAATCAGTGATCAATAATTTATTGTTATAATAAAAATAATAATAATATATAATAATAATCAGAATAATAATAATAATAATAATAATAATTATTATTATTATTGAATCTTCATAATAATCAGAATGATAATAATAATTATTATTATTATTCTGATTTTAAATATAATAATAATAATTAATGATTATTGTCTACTAATAATAATAATTATAATAATAATAATAATAATAATAATAATAATAATAATAATAATAATAATAATAATAATAATAATAATAATAATAATAATAATAATAATAATAATAATAATTATTATTATTATATATTATATATATTATATATATTATATATTATATATATAATAATAATTTAATAATAATAATAATTATTATTATTGTTAATGAATTATCGTTATTATAATTATTGCAATAATAACAATTATTATTATTATTACAATTATTATTATCGATTAATTATCATTATTATAATTATTGCAATAACAATAATAATAACAATAATAATAATTATTATTTTTATAAAAATTAATTATTGATCGCTGATTTTGCCTAATTTGAACAAGTAACACAAATCATTCCGAAAAATTGCCCTATTCCATCTCCAATAAATATTTTTATATCGCCGTTCCCGAGCGAATTATTCTTGTCACGGCTATCAATTACGGCAAAATAATCATCAAATGCGAAAGGCAAGGCGCGCGTTGCTACACGAACGAATGCGAGATCGCGGCAATTCGTTCGCGCGTAGCAGCAGCGATGGCTTTCTCGCGGAAAAGAAGGATCGGGGTTCGAGAGTTATTACGATTATATAAAACCCGTATCAGCAAGAGCCCGGAACGCTCGACTCGTCGTTCCTGTGACTCGATTGCGCGACGAGATCCCTCGCATCATCTCCGGGGGATTGCAGCGAGCGAGGTAAAAGTCACAGGACGCCGGCTACTCTTCCTTCCGTCCCCCCCCCCCCCGCTCCCGCCCTTCCCGCCGTGACTCATTATCGGAAGATACGAGCTCACAATTAAAAGTTAATGATCCACGGTATCTATATATACAGCGTCTCCGACGATTCGAGACTTTATAAAAGGTCCACCACTCCCTTTCCTTTCTATCTGCTTCACTGAGCTCACTCCGAGAGGGACCTCTGTACCCCAGGCGTAATTTTCTACTTCGTACTCTTGTTCTTTCTTTCTCTCTCTCTCTCTTTTTCTCTCCCTCGTTCTCTCTCTCCCCTTTTTCCGCCGACTCCTCTTTCCCAGCCCTTTCTCTCCGGCCTCACGCATACCTTTTGATACCCCACGATACTCCAGGCTACTTACGGACCACTCTACCATTATTATTTTTTTTGTTCCCTTTTTTTTCCCCTCCTCCGTATCCTTCGTTCGATGACCCTCCCGCAACCGCGAGCTTTCGGCATTAATTACGTCAATTAGAAATCATTGTTATTGTTACGATTATTGAGAGCTTTTTGCGGCTTCCTCGGCCTTGCTGACTTTCTCGATATCCAATTAAAATTATCACCGCATAGGATGTCACGGTTCGTTTGGATTTTATGAAAATATCGCTAATATCGTATTATCGCGGAATTACGGTAAGTTGAGTTCAGGTTCGAAACTCGATTGCGACAGTCGACGCCATTGAATTGAGTAATTGGGGAATTATGGATAGTTGGCGGTCGAAAGGTCGAATGGAATTCTCGAGATTGTCGTCTTTTACGGTTGCAGTAGGATTGCTACGAGATGGGGGTAGGGGGTGGGATGTGACGATGTCGATAAGTAGTTTAACCGTGGATTACGTCAGACATTGAACGTTGAAATAATCGCAGCTTCGGAATTGGAGGTTTTTGATCTCTCGTAAGATCGGAATATCATTGTTTCCGGGTAATGGCGAATTGGTGGAAAGATAAGAGGTCGCGGCATAATGAAAACATTTTTTTCAAATGACAATAGTTTAATTGTTCGTTACTTTAAAAAAAAAGTTTATCGTGGAAAAATGAAAACAGCGAATAGGCCGTTTTAGATAAAATTAAGTTTTGAAGGATACGTCTAAGGGATGACATTTATTAGGGTTCCGTAGAAATCTAACAACCCTTTGTGGTCTGTTTGTATGTCACGCAGTCCTTTAATTCGCTCATTCATGTACTGATTGAGATGATATTTGGTGCAAAGACGTAGATCGGTGACGCAAAAACAGAAATGATAATCATGAAATAAAAAAAAAATTTTTTGAGTTTCTTTCCGTAGATTAAAAAGGAACAAGACAGTTTTTGGGCTTATCCCATTGAGTGAGGCGTTTTTTAATAGGTCTCTTTAAATGCAATCCAAAATGATGTGAGAACTTTTCATTTAGAGCCTTCAGTTGCGAGATATTCATTTTCAAAGTCGTGCGTTAAAGTCGGCCGTCATCTTCAGACCTTAAGGGCTTACGTGCGTTTTTAAATAAAACTTTTGTGAAGTAATGTTCAAAGGTTTCCTGCTATATGCTCAAAAGTTTTGATGAAACAATTCTTTCATTATGTTTTTAAAGAATTCGAAAAAATGTGCTTCTTTCAAGCCCTTAACTTTGCCTCAAATGGCATATCCTCAGCTTTTTGACTCATTTGACGCGACAAACGTCTCTAAAAACTAATTAACGATTGTTCTATTGTCATTTCAAAAATACGCGTCCATTCTGCCGCACCCGGTAATATCCAACAGTATTCGTACCACAGAAACAAGGTTTCCGGAAAATAAACTCCAAACTCTATAATAACCCGTGCGAGTGCACGTACACTGATTAGTTTAGTTTAGTTTTCACCCGAGTTCGTGGAATATCTCGTTCGCAAATCGATGTAGATCCCAATTCCGGGTTTTCGTCGTAACTGTTTGCAAACGTGTGTTGCATTACAAATTTCCCGCGTGTCGTTCGTTACAATACGAAGGGCCGAGAAATCTCACCGAAAATGTTGGTTCATTGGTCGTGTTGCCGGTATTCAATCGCCGGTTATTTCCAATGTTTGCGCAATTCTCGCGCAATCATTGCGTTGAATGATATTTTCCCAACAG
This sequence comes from Sussaba pulchella, assembly GCA_963971145.1. Taxonomy (NCBI): domain Eukaryota; kingdom Metazoa; phylum Arthropoda; class Insecta; order Hymenoptera; family Ichneumonidae; genus Sussaba; species Sussaba pulchella. The sequence goes on along the minus strand of OZ020170.1, from coordinate 15,274,359 downwards.
TATTATCCGTCATTGCCGCACTCGCGAATTACCGAATACGGGATCGCCGGGTCAAAACGGTCCGCCGGGGCTAAATGGCTCGATCGAATACACTTCAGAATCTTTTTTTTTTTTATATAAATCAAAACGAATGTTTTTGTTTCAATCGAGAGACGAAAAATGGGATCCAAAAAATTATTATATATTAATTATTTTCATTAAAATCATTAAAATTGAGGCGATTAAACAATTTAGGCGAGCGTTTAAAAAAATAAAATAAAATAAAATAAAATAAAATAAAATAAAATAAAATAAAATAAAATAAAATAAAATAAAATAAAATAAAATAAAATAAAATAAAATAAAATAAAATAAAATAAAATAAAATAAAATAAAATAAAATAAAATAAAATAAAATAAAATAAAATAAAATAAAATAAAATAAAAATAAAAATAAAAATAAAAATAAAAATAAAAATAAAAATAAAAATAAAATAAAATAAAATAAAATAAAATAAAATAACATAAAATGAAATAAAACCACAAAGAAACAAAACCGCGACAATAACAGCGCCAACTGTGACCAACCTACCAGACCGAATTCGTATTTTTTGTTCTTCCATATTTTCCTTTTTTCCTCCCCGTGGGTACGAAAAAACTTTTCTTAATAAAACACAGCAGTTATACGCGCTCGCCATATACGTGGGCACAAGTTGGCAGCAGAAAACGTTTGGACGAGGGTGCGGAAACGGATGCGGAAAATGTTAGCGGACGCCGCCGGCGGAATCGCGTCAGCGGTCGAGACCCGCAACGCCTTGTAATTCGTTAAATCCCGACGTCTTCGTCCGTCGCGTAGGTCAGGCGAGTCGTCGTGGTCCCGAAGAACATCGAGTCTGTGTCTATGAACGTGTTTTTCCGAAACTGTCGGTCTTGAATAAAGAAAAACGTGAAAAACTCGAGGAATGCGGTGGAAAAGACAAACCCCTCGGGGATGCAACGAGCAGCAACGACGAGAACGCGACGTCAACGTCGTCGACGACGACGACGACGTTGCATCTCGTAAAGTCCGATGATTGCCGTGAGCTTCGGGGCATTTTTGTTGCGCCCCGTGCTTCCGTCCCCGATGTGCATCCAACCACTCGCAGCTACTCGGCTCTTATTTGCATTTTATTGCCGGTTTATGCGCACGCTCGCGTAAAAGTTACGCAAAACGTTTCGGTACGCAATTTCTTTCGTCGGTTGAAAAGTGGTTGCGCCACAAAGCCGGGGGAGCTCATCAGTCTCGTCGGTTTGCCATCTTTATGCCCGCCTCGGGGTCTGCTACTTTCATTCTCTTCGGGATTTAAACAAAGGCACTTAAAAAAAAGATTTTTCTATTTCCCTCTCTCTTTCTCCGTCTCTTTCTTTCTTTCTCTTTGGTTCTCTGACTCCTTTCTCTCTCCGCGAGGAATTCAACGAGGAAGTTGTTGTCCTTTTTGATAAATGGCCGTAATGGTTACGTCGTGATCTCTCCGGCGAGATAGATGAGGCGAACGAATTATCGTAAGACTGCAATAAAACAAGCTGCAACTCCTCCGGAGGTCGTAGATACACGAAACTACGAGGACGAAGTAACTCAAATATATTTCTCGTATCTCATCTTCGATTCCTTCTTCTTTCGTTCGTTTTTTTTTTTCGTGTATTTTAATCTTATATGATTGTCCCGCGGGACGCGAGTCAAACGGTGATCGCGGAGGCAGGAAGGCGCGGCAAAATAGCCTCGTGGGAGAACAGTCACGATCGAGATGCACGCGGATGGAAGATCGTTTCTCGTGACGAGCTCGTAAAGAAAACCCAACGATTCACCGTCCTACGACAATTTTTATTTCATTCTATGTATTTTTTTTTTGCTTTCTAATCTTATTATTCTTTTTATTACTCGATAAGAGATCATCTTTATTGTATCCCATTACGTTGCAGCCCATCTGGCTCGGCTAAAACGCACGGTCTCGACGTCCGAGGCGGCTTGCAAAAATTTCCATGGGCAATCATTCTCTTGTTTCGATATATTTATAACTCTTATCTCGTAAATCGAAAACTATAACGTACCAACCGATTTTCAAACACGAAATTTCGGAAGGAATAATGATTATTTGGCCAATAAGATTTTTTTAATTTTATTTCCTTTCTATATTTATCTAAAGATTAATCAATTAATTTTCAATTGACGACGATATTGAGATCATTATTAGCAAGATTCCTTTCTAAACTAATTCGTTTGAAAGGTTTAAACTCCCTCCGTCCCTTCGTTCCGCCAACCCTTCACCGTGATCGATCAGCCAGTGTCGTCGAATCGACGAATAAACGTTCGTTCTTTTTTTTTCCGTTCTCGTTGTTTCGATTCACTTAAATTTTTTCTACGGGAAGATAAACGAGGATGTAAGCTTATTTCCGGTACTGCGAAAAAATATTTCAACCCCGCGACGGTGTTTGGTTCCCGTAACTGCGTTGAAAAGCTCTTATTTTATAAATCGACGTGTCCCAACGATATATACCGTCGGGTGTGTATTGTTGGTCTTCTCATGTACCTCCGGGGCGACTGTCTCGGATACAAGAATTGAGACGCTCGCTCGGTTTCCGCGAAAGTAGACTCCGATGCAGGTACAACTGCTATCGGAAGAGAAATGGAATGAGAGGCAAGAGAAAAATGGTGGCAAAAGAAGAAGCGTAGCGACGGGGATTCGATGTACATACGTATATACATATATATATATATAAAAGAAGGAGAGGAGGTTCGACCCTATTCCTTTACGTCCCTGCGGCAACAAATGGTTTCTGCCGGTGGTACTTCCATTGGTCCTGCTATAGATTCAGTAGTCGTCGTATAGTAAGGACAAAAAGTGGTCGGAGAAAGTTGGAGGCGGAAAAATAGAGCCGAAGCTTTCGAAGAAGGACGAAAGGAACGAGGACAGGATCGTGAAGTTTTCTTCAGTTGCAACCAGGTGGCGGCAGAACGACGCGGAGAGGCTGGGAGAGCGGGGTAGGGGGTGATAGGGAAAGAGGGATGGGTCGAGGGAAAAGAGAGGACGCGTATACGACGAGCTTTCTCCAACCCGAGTAATATCGATGCTGGATAAACAAAAAGCAGTGAGAACGGTAGTGTACAGCCTGCGGGAATTCGTTTCGACGTCGATGCGATGAAACTCGTGAGAGGTTGCGGAAAAAAAGAACACGGAAGTGGATTATATATATATATAGATTTTCGCGGAAAGGTGGAGAAAGAGAATGGTAGACCCTCGATGACTTTGGCTAGATGGGAGACGACGGGTTGCCACCTCGCTCCAGAGGAAAACTGTAAATATGCCAGGCACGTTTCTTACCCGGGTGTTTGGGTTATATATAACGTTTTCTTAGCTGTTGTTTTTTTTTTTTTTTTTTAAACAATATTTTTTCTTGTTATTTTTATCGTTTATTTTTCGTTTTCTTGTTTCAAAAAATTTTTTTTTTGCTTTCACGACGTACTTCCGTGTACTTCCGGGTTGCATGGAACGTCGTACGGTGTAGTGACATAAACAACCCCCATGACTGGGGTGCTCGTGGCTTGGGCAGACTGTTGCGACTATTATGTGTCTATGTGTGCAAAAAAAAGAAAAAAAAAAAAGAATTTGTTGTGGACTGTATCTTCGTGGTTTACTCGGCGTGCGATCACGTTTCGGGTCAACTTTTACAATGCTGCAGCTGCAACACATGCCTGAACGCAGGAGTCGCTTTTTTTTTTTATTCATCGGCGGTTTCGTACTCGGTGGAGTGTCGATGGAGCAACCTTCGAACTCCGAAGCGACGGCGGCGATTACGTATTTATTTTATTATGTTTTTTTTATTTTTATTTCGTCTTGAAATTGTGTTGTTCTCGGTACAGAAGCGGGTGGTTGGAATGTCATTCATGAGAATCGGGCTTGCAATTGGTTTGAAGTTTTTTTTGTTTTATTTATATTTTTTGTCTGTCGAGAATCGATTAGGTTTTATTAAATTCCCGATTTTATAGGGAAGTTATTGTAATGATCCCGAAAGTCGAAGATCGATTTTTTTGCAGATCTTCATGTTTCAAAGCCATTTGGCTCGTTTTGGGCTATTTTGAGCTTAATGTTCGTGTGTGTGTGCGTATGTACGTATATGAGATCAAATTGTGCATTAACGTTTTTTCTAAAACTACCAACGCGATCAGAATGATCGATGATGCAATCGATGTGTCCAACTGTAACTCAGAGCTGATTAGATTTTGGTCCAATTTTGTCGAGTAGTTTTTTTAGTTTTGAACAAAAACATAATTCAAAAACGGAATATATACGGAAGGACAGAAATTTGCAAGGGAGCAATTAAGCGGCAATATATACTATTATTATTATTATTATATATATAACATGTGTATGTACAAAAAATATATATATATATTATATACATAATATAAACAAGCGAGCAAAGAGTATACGATGTTCGTTCAATGCGACGTCATACAGCAACAATGTTGATAAGAACAAAACTATTAAATTTCCCCGAACACGGATAATCTCCTTATTAGCGATAATCAATAATGACGATAATAAACTTCAACTCCCTAATAGGGAAGTTACTCGCGCGGCTCGTGAAGGCTCACAAACAAAATAGACATAAACAGGTAGATATGCATTTCCAGCCGTAGGCACTTCTAACCATGGGCTCTACCAGTATCCATTCACCTTTCTTTCAATAATCGATCAGTCTCATTATGTTTATATCTTCGTCGATAATACCATGATGCAGTCCAACGGTTACCGCATTCGACGCAAACGTCGGATACGCCTGACGTTATCGGGGAAAATCGCGGCCGCGCTGTTAATATCGTAATAACGTCGGAGATTCTATGAACGTCGTGTCAAGAGTCGCTCTTTACTGTCCGAGATTTACGTGCGTAATGAAGCCCCCGCAGGGCGTACGACCGCGCGAGGAGTGTTGGACGATGATATCGAAGCCTTGGGTCGAGAAACTATGCACCGCAGAATGGCGGTCCCCAAATCCCTTTATCCTCCGGGTATAATCGATATAAACGCCAAAATATCGATCGATTAACTCACCCATTATCGGCAAAGTCCCGTAATCGGGGGAGGTTGTGGAACGTGTCGGGATCGGGGTGGAAAAGGGGGAGGGCGGGGGGTGGGGGAGGAGAAGGCCAAAAGGGAGAACTGTTTCGTGCACGCACATACGTCCGTCTAACGCTCGTTGTTTCCGGGGATTATAATGCCTAGTCCACCCCGGATGATTTTATCAGCCGTAAAGTTATTACGCAACTCGGACACGAATACTCGGGAAAACCATAATTTCCAATTCGCTTCCGTGCTAATGGCTCTTGCTCGGCGTTAATCGATTCCCCGCATAATTTTTAAAAAATTTTTTTTAGTTCATTTGTTGATATATTTTTTCCAGAATCTTTTGGATCCTTGGACGTTATTAATTTTTCCTTTTTAGATTTTTTAGGCTTTTCGTCCCCTCGCCTCACAATATTTTTTAAAATCAAGAGGGAATTGCTATTTTCCTTAGGTTTAATTCGATGACATTTTTTTTCCAGATACTTTATTGAGAAATTTTTTTTATAAACTTGAAGTGGGCATCATGCTGGTAATTTTTACTTTATAATTTTGAAAATTTTTTAGTTTTAACAGAAATTTACTAATGATTTCCCATCTGAAGATAAAAAAATAAAATCTTGCGGAGAAACCGATATTTCGATTATTTTCTATGTAAAATCGATTTTTTTAATTCCATTTTTCGCAAAAATAACATGAATAGATCGAGAAAATTACCTACCATATCGGGGGATGAAAAAGTTTTAATCCGTCGATTCCGGACGTCCTTCCGCATCTATATATAGTATATTTGTATCAATCGATGCAAATCCCCCGTTTTCATACGGAACAAGGCTCCCATCAACTCCCAAAACATCGAGAGAAAAATATCCCCTCACATTTTCATTTCCCATTGATTTTAAAAACGACGCGTCGGACTTTGCATTTATTTTTCATATCATGCTGTATTTACTCTCGTATTTCTGTATTTGTTCCGACGTTGGAAGCGCTACGCCGTATTTTCCCGACGAATACAAAAAAAATGCTTCGACGAAAAGCAAAAAAATTAAAATAAAAATAAAAAACGCAACCGAAATGACGTGACGATGATGGTTTTGCGCCTAACAAAAGTAACTCGATTAAAATTAAAAAAAAAAAAATCGAACTGCTCGTCCAACGGTTGGTACGTACACGACGTTGCTGCGGCATGCGATCGAGAGTCGGCCAAGAGTTGGGTAGCCGTTACACAATTTTGCTTTTTTTTTTCCTTCGTACCGTGTGCGAGTATATAATGCTCCGTTAGATTTATATTGTCGCGTATAATCGGTGGCGCGAATAATGCCGCGTTGTATTGTACACCTCGTGGCGTTGGACGCCGCACACAGAGCGTACGATTTCCGCAGCTTCGAGAATATGCATCAGAGGCGACGATGCACTCGAAATATAGGAGAAACCAAAACGTTGCGCCGCCGCTGAGCTCTCGTAAATCGTCACGCACGTGCATACGTCGGCCCGTAGCCGCATCCACGACCCTTCCACGACCAGCCTTCCTCCTCCACGCCCCCCCCCCCCCCCCACTTTCCCTCCTCAACCCTCGCGCGCAAGCCACGCTAGCGCGAATATTAAATTAATCGTTTCGGCTGCATCCACCCCCTCCTCTTCATCAACCCCCCCACCCGTTCGTAGCCCCGAGCCGACGAGGGAGAAACCCGCAACTAGAGAGAATCGAGAGTTTGAATTTATAGAGCGGCGACGCAACCGGCAAATTTCTCTACTGTACACTTTGTACGTGTACGGTTTTTCGGGTACGCCGAGGGGGGTTCGATTTGCCGGTCTGTCGACGACCATAATATATTAACCGATCCTCGAGGACGGAATTTCGGGAGGTATAATACACGAATTATTCGACAATTAGTCGCCGATCGGGGGTTTTGTTCTCTTTTTCCCTTTTTATATTCGTTTATTTAGGTTATTTTTTATTCATTTGTTTGTCTATCGATTTATTCGTTTATTCATTTATTTGTTTACCGGGTGGCTACGACGATTAATTACAATGTTTTTTTTTCAATCTTGTTACCACGCACGAATGGGAAGAGAGAGAACGAGAGAGGGAGAGTCCCTGATAGGGGTGTTTTTCATTGTTTTTTTTCTCTTTCCATATTTATTCGTTTGTTTTTTTAATTATTTGTTTAGTTACTTTTTCATTTATTTATTTACCCCGGTAGTGCGATGTTTAATTGACATTTTTTTCGATCCCATTTTCCATTCACGAATGAAACAATTCAACAAGATACATAGAGAGACTGGGGAAAAGAGAGCGAGAGAGTCGCCAATAGGGGTATTTTCAATCGTTACTATTTATTTATTTATTTATTTATTTATTTATTTATTTATTTATTTATTTATTTATTTATTTATTTATTTATTTATTTATTTATTTATTTATTTATTTATTTATTTATTTATTTATTTATTTATTTATTTATTTATTTATTTATTTATTTATTTATTTATTTATTTATTTATTTATTTAATTATTTATTTATTCCATTATCCATTTATTTATTTATTTCATTATTAATTTATTTATTTACCACGCTATTGCAACGGTTAATCGAAATTCTTATCTCAACCCTCTTTCTCATTCACGAATCGAAAAAGTTTCGAGAGTAAGAACAAAATACGGATGCAGATTGCAATACAAATGTTGTGTCGATGCTACTGAATGGATTGTTGATGTTCGATCGAAATGTGGAAAATATGGGATTGCGCGACGCTATAATATTCTTTGTTCGACCGTTTATAACGTTGGGTGATTAAACACTCGGCCGTTATTTATGTGTATGCACCGGTACGTGTTTTGATGGATTATTCGTTATGCCAATTACCGTCGCGAGAGCTCCGATATTTTGTTACACGGTTGATCACGATTGCGAGCGTATGCACAAGAGTACGCGGTAGGGGCCGGGGGAGGAGGGTGGAGGGCCGGAGGGACGAAACACCCACGGTTGGTTTGCTTTTCCATCGATGCACATGCGAGGCGATTATGAGCGCGGTCGATCGGGCTGCTCGGTTATTTAGAAAGGGTGGAACGGTCGATGTTGGCTCTGCACATTCGCCCTCCGATTCCGACTCCCTATAGCACACGCCAAGCGGGAAATATGACCCACCTAAATAATTCATTCCACGCAATGTTCACCTTTACGTTCATTCATGAAGTTTCAAACTCAATTTTTTCACATGCTAATTCGAAAGATCAAAGCATGAAACAAATTCTTCGATTCGATCGTTCAATTATTAAGTGATTTATTTATTTGTTAAATCATTCATGAATTTTCGTGGGAATTTCCGACACCCTAAAGCACTATTTGGCTTCCGAAAAAAAAGTAATATCGTTTGTGGGAAATCTTCAATCGCGTATTTTGTTGCTTTGAGAGGAATGTAAATTTCAATTAATCAATTTGATTCAATCGTATACCGGATTTTAAAATTCCGGCGTTTGATCGAATTTTTGTATTTCGATGGGGAAAGAAATATATATTTTTTTTTAATCGAATTAATTGAATAACTCTTCTTTGGGTTATTATTTGGGTTATTCGATCGCTGGATTCGTTTTGGTTTGGTGATAATTCTAAACCGTAGAATTGAAATTTTCATGATTATACACGTGTGCGAGTGGCGGTCCGTCTTGATACGCTGTGCGATAATCACCGGGCTTTGGTCCGTACAATCAGCTCGCCAGCTTTATCGTCAAGCAAACAACGGTTGACTTTCAATTCGTCGCGACTAATCCCGAAATCCGTTGGTTCGACGACTCTGACAAATAACTTGTTTCCTCGCTCCCTTCGATCTCGTTCTGCTATTGATTCAGCATAATACACGTACCCACGTTAACAATTTATATATATATGGGGTAGGACGTTCCAAATCACCGGATTGAAGCCCTTCTGTCTCCCGATGTGGTGGTGGAAGATTTTTTTAAAATATTTTTTGGATCCTACGGGCTTACTAATTGTTTCTAGATTTTTTAGACGTTGCCTTTTTCTCACTGTTTCCCGGCTTTTTTTTATGAAAAGGTTACTGCTATTTCCACCATTGCCAATTCGGTGAAATTTGAAGTCCTAAATGCTTTATCAAAATTGAGGCACTTTTTTCATGAAATTGGAGTAAGAATCATTGTTTCTAATATCTGTTGTTTATTGCAATTTTTATTTAATTAATGCAATTTTGAAAAAAATTCGAGCTTTCTTCTGCAATATATTATATTGGTTTTTATAGAAAATAATCAAAATATCAATTTTTTTGCGAAATAGATTTCCTTCTCCCTTTTTTAAATGGAAAACGATTATCACATATTTAAACTCCAGAAAGATTTTAAGCTTTCCAAAATAAAAAAAAATATATATATTTATTAAGAAGATGGATCCCACTCCAATTTTATAAAAAAAGTTCCTCAATTTCGATAAAGTATCGACGTCGTACGATCAAAAAGATACTGAAGAAAAATTATCGACCACTTGGAGGGATAGAAGGGGTTTCGATCGGTCTATTTGGGACGATTCACCCCATATATACACCCACATGTGTGTACACATGTTGTAATTATTGCCCAGCGTAGATATTTCGCGCGCAATTGCACGCCGCATCCCTTCACCGAAGGGTCAGACATGGACCGGAAATTCTGAATTAATAATATCGCCATCAAAGCAAAAACATTGAAACCGTTGGAAATTCCCAATTAAAAGTTAATAACAACAGCCACGCTTGAGGTTCATTCGTGCTCGTCCATTATAATTAATTGACGCGGTTTGCTATTCTCAAAATTGCAACCGCACGACGGATGTGCATTAAATTTTCTCCATTAATTCCATTTTGCATGTCTAACAGTTTCCACAATGGCAGCCATTGTTCTGTCGATGGATTTCTCTGCTACATTCACGCGCGTATACAACCAAAAAAAAAAAAATCGTTGACGTATTTGACGGAAAAAAAAACTAAAAGTGGGAAATGGGAAGAGTTAAAAAAACAATTTACATTTTCAAAAATGGTTACAACGTTTTAACGAGTGGACAAAAAAATCGAATTTATGGTCCCAAAGTCGTTTGTTGAGTTCAAGTTGTTGTTTAAAAAATGTTGAAATCCATCAGAACGTTAGATAAAATTCGTGGTTTCTCAAAATTGTACGCATCACGAAATTTTTGAGTACGTTTGATGCAAAATCTCAGGGAAAGAATAAAAGTATCCAACGACAATCTAGTTATTCCTGTATGAAACCGCGGGTAACCAATTTTCGACTTATCAGTTTTCAAGGCCACAAACTATAATTTATTTATGGATAATCGATTATTTATCGATTCTGGATTTATAGATTTATGGATTAATTTATGTGGATAATCGTCCATGAGATAATGCAACCATAACCCAACGACACAAGCCAAAAGTTTATTTCTCTGCGATATCGCTGTGAAGCTTATCAACATCGGATTATTCTTCGATCTAGTCTGAAAATACGACCGCAGTTCGTAGGGGTCAGCTGTGATCGCCGTTTCTCCGGGGTGAACCTACGGGGTTGATTGCGTATATAGATTTGTGTGCGTATGCATATACTTTTACGCCATTTCCATCGGCGTTAATACCCATTACACAAACGAGGAAAATGGAGATTTCCCAGGATAATCCAATAAGCGCTTGGCTCGCGCTCGGTCTCTCCTTCCCCTTTTCTTCCGCGGAGGGGGTGGAAACGGGTAATCGGCCCGGCCTGTCAATTACGCGTAAGTGACGACTCTCCATCTACATCCGGCACGTACACACGCGCACACACGACTGCACGTAGATACTTTTGTTATATTCGGCAGACGACGGATTTTCTCTTTTATATTTACGTTCAAACTTTTATTTTTTTTTTCATCAACCTATATTATTTATTTCTGTGTTGATTAGGATGTTCGTTTCGTCGTCTTGCGATTATAAATAGATTGGCGAATAATAAAAAGAAAAGGGTAGATAGAATAATCATCGGACCGATACCCGATAATTTTTATTTAATTAATTAATCATTATAATTATTAATTATTTAATTATTTATTTTTTAAGATTTTTTTCAAATAATGGAAAAATTTTTCTAATGGCGCCACTCAGGATTCCCCGTCCTCCCTTCCCCTTGCCAGTTACTTCGCAACCCGGGGGAGGATTAGCTAATTAAAAAATTGGTTAATCGCGTGTATAACCACGAGTTTGAATATTTTTTTTTACACCCTTAACTTTTACAAACCTTTAACCACATAAATCAGGCAGTATGTTACAAACCTCTGTCAAAGTAATTTTCCATGTTACACGTTGCGCGAGGGTTGGGAGGGATGAAATTAAAACTCATTTGAGAGTTTAATTTTCGCCAGTAGTGAGAAAAGTTGAACGAAAAAACGTAGAAAAAAATAATTAAAAATGAATGAAAATGAAAAAAAAATTCACGGTAGCCGGGAGTTTAAATTGAAAATTGAATCTTGGTAATTGCCTGATGGTTCTCACAGCATGTCGAGGAGGCGGCAGAGCGACGAGCCGGAGTTTGAGTATCTCAATCAGGGCCTCGTTACGCAAAATACTCGATCAAACAAGATCAACGTGTTTAGTCAAGCGTCAAGTGGCGTAGCAGTCAAGTTTGCGTTCGATCTAACGAAGGTTGGTTGTGCATCGGTGCGATGACGTTGAAAACGGCGTGGATCGGATTAACAGACGCATAGCTCGGCCCCCGCGAAACGATAGTCCCGTATATGTAGCGTCTGGTGGTTGGATTCTTGTGTGCCAGTTTCACCGTCATTTGTACCTCGACCGTGTTGCGGTCTGCGCTCTGTTGGTTCGATGTTCGCACAAAGTTTTCGACGACGGATGAGAACGGAATCCATCGAAATCGATGCTGGAGATTTCAATCAACGGAGATGGATGGATATGATGATTCAATCGTATTATCACGATTGTTCAATGTGAACGGCGGAATAATGATTTATGAAATCATGAATTTATTGAAAATGTAGATATATAATATTAAATATATATTTTCCTATATATATTTAATTTAAATATATATAAATACAAATTATATTTTGCTTTGGTCGCATTATAATTTATTATATCATTATTTATTATAATTTTATATATTATATAGGATTATTATAATATATAAAGTAATAATAGCTAATTATGTGATAAATTATAATATGACCGAAGCATTATATATATATTTTATTATTATATTATTTTTTTCAATAAATCCATGATTTTATGAGTCATTATTATTTTATATATTACAATAATATTATAAATATGGATACTAATAATAATATTATAAATAATATAAATTTTATATATTATAATGATAATATATGTGAGATAATAATAACTAATGATGTTATAAATTATGATACGACCAAAGCATTATATATATATATTTTATTATTACATTATTTTTTTCAATAAATCCATGATTTTATGAGTTATTCTTATTTTATACACTATAATAATTTTAGATATGATATTATAATACATATATATTATATATTATACAATCTATATATTGTATTGAAATTTATTACACGTTTCAATAAATTTCGTAGAATACAAATGACGATGATAAATATTATTTGCGAGAAAAGAAAAAACTAAATTCGATAAAAAATATCTTGATGTTGGAAAAATTGTAGATTAAACCGATCGTGTGAATGGAAATGAATTTTTGGTTGGGAAATAAATGAGATGTCAGAGTATCGAAAGGATGGTCAGGCCAGCGATTGGTCGAGGGTGGCGTGGTTACGATCGAATGAATACTGGATGATTCTGCGGATGGCCACAGGCGGTGGTAGTGTCGGAATCGATGAAAATCGAAACCCGATGCATGGAAAATTCACGCGTTCGGTTTACGATGCTTGGTTCGCCATAACATCGTTGAGTCCTCCTAAAAACAATTTTCATTGCATATTGCACTGTGACGAGTAATAAAATTCGTTTTGTATTTATCCATGATGGACGAATCGGAATTCGATGTTTCTTCCATATTTGCTGTAACATCCATTTATCGAATCTCCATTTCTCTCATGTATGTATCGATTAAGATGAAATTTGGCACACAGACGTAGATCGACGACTCAAAAACAGAAATAATAACGAAAAAAATGTCTTTAGTTTTTGCACCTCCCCCTCCTACAGATTAAAAAGTGAACTCGAAATTTTTTTTCTTCTCCCCCCATCAAGTCAGGTGTCTTTTAATAGGTCTCCTCCAATGCAATTAAAAATCTCCTGAAGGCTCTCAATTTCAACCCTTCAATCACAAAATATTCGCTGTCAAAGTCGTCATCAAAGTTGTCCCCTTCCTCGAATTTTTAAACCGTCAATTCAAAAAATTCAAAAAAAACTCCAGACCGTGGCTTTCGATTAGTACATTCAATCAAAATTATAACTAACACTTTAGCAAAAATAGTTTATGGAAAAGTTGGGTTAATTTCGATTTATAGGAAATTCAGGTTATAAAAAAAAATAGATAAAATCCACATTTCTCGTTTTAATTATGCCTTTTTAATTTACGATATCGTCGACCCATCTTCCACGCACATCTTCGACATCATTTCCATAAATCGATGCAGTTCCATATTTTCCATCCGATCGCCGTCGGAGCCACCGTCGGTCTTCTTCTTCTCCGCCAACTTCCAAAGTTCCCACGAAGTTAGTTGACTCTCGACGACTTCCACGATCTCCGGCTGCAATCCCGAGTCCTCGAATACCCGCTGACAATTCCGTCCTTTGTCCCCGAACTTCGTCAAACCGCATTCACCCGCAAAAATCGTGTTGTCGATACGTTACGTTACGTCGAAGCGCTTCGCGAGTGTGGCGCAACCACACCCGGTCGAGCTTTCTAACGTTTGTAGTTGCGAGCGTTTCTCGTTTGTGTGTGCAGTGACCGGACGGATCAATCCGGATTAATTGAGTTACGGTTTGTGGCTTTGCGGATGACCGCGGAGACTGTGGTACGCGGGGGATCCCCCGTGGCGCGAGACCGGTGGCTCCACCGCGACACACGAAGCTCGGTGCCAACCCTCGAGCCCTCATCTCTCCGCACCGTCGACGCACTCTTCGCCCTGGCCATAGTCATCGCGTCTAGCTTCACGGGTTCGCACGGAAGCCGATGGCACACGGCAACACCCGGAAGGGCCGGATTATCTCAATTATTTAACATTAACGGTGCAATAATGATTTATGTAATCATAAATTTATTGAAATAAATATGTGTATTAAAATATACATATATTATGCTTTGGTTGCATTATAATTTATTATATCATTATTCATTATTATTTTATATATTATATAGTATTATTATAATTTATGGAATTATAATAACTTATTATTTAATGAATTATAATACGACAGAAGCCTAATATATATATATATTTTATTATTATATTATTTTTTTCAGTAAAACCATGATTTTATAAGTCATTATTATTTTATAAATTATACTAATATTATAAATAATGTGAATTTTATATATTATAATAATAATATATGTAAGATAATAATAACTAATGATGTAATAAATTATAATACGACCAAAGCATTATAATTTTATTATTATATTATTTTTTTCAATAAATTCATAATTTTATAAGTCATTATTATTTGATATATTATAATAATATCACATATAATATTATAATATATATTATATATTATACAATCTATATATTTTCATGAAATTTATTGAATGTTTCGATGAATTTCGTAGTATTCAAACGAAGATAATAAATATTATTTGCGAGAAATAAGAAAACCAAATCCCATTAGAAATATCGTAATTTCGGAAAAATTGTTATTTAATTGTGTTGAATCCGCCCTGGCCATAGTCATCGCGTCTAGCTTCACGGTTTCGCACATCAGCCGATGGCACACGGCAACACGCGGGAGGGCCGGAGAGCCGGCGTGCGATCGCGAGAGACAGAGAGAGAGAGAGAAAGAGTGAGAGGGAAATTCGAGGGATCGAGAACGCCACGACGAAACGCTGCCGGAGGCAGCGGATATGCTAGCAGTACGTCCCCATTCTCCGGGGCTGCGCATTCTCCAAACGGTAGACACGAAGGAGTCACAATGGTTCCGTACTATATAGTCATTAGGATGCTACTCGGAGGGTTGAGAAAGGGTCTTCGAAACAACAACACAAGGCTTTACCGTTGGCACATAGACGCACGGTTACGCACCCCCGTTGCATCACACACCCCTTAACTTCCCGCCTTCCCGTTCCTCCTCCGTGCAATCATCCACATGTTTAACCGCGGTGTAATTAGGGAAATTAATGAGGGCCCGTGGTTCCAGCTAAGGTCATTGGGGACCAAACGGAAATTCGCGAAAGCACTCTATTCCATTCAATCATCTCCATCCCTTCGCTGCGGTCCGCGTTTTCCGACATCCCCGCGGGTCGGACTTTCTGGCGTTATTGAATCTGGAACCGCCACCGGTGCTTCCTCATCGTTTCGCTTGTAACGCGAATAAATTATCAGGGGTGATTGGTTTTGGGATTGTTTTGGGAAACAGAAATATAAATTATCGTTGTATTTTGGCGTGTAACGTGTAATCGAGCTATCGACGTATGGATATGGATTGTTGATGCCGCGAGTAAAAGTTTAATCGCAATAAAGGGAGAGAGAGGAAACTGGGGTGGTTCTGAGCTTCTCCCTTTCTAGGCGAATCTAATCGACCGAAATCATCGACGATCACGATAGATCAATTCGACCAATTAGCTTCAACCCTATGAGTTTATCGTGGTGTCGATTCGACCCAGGCCGGGATTTCTCTTTTCCAGATGTCATTTGTTTATTGTTGAATATTTTTATAATGAATAAATTCCGGAAACTTCGGATTTCAGAAACTTATCTTTAAGTAGAAACCCTGAGCTTCATTTATGAATTTTCCCAGATTTTTAGAATGATATTTTCAATTTTTTCAAAGCCTTGGGCCGATTTAACGCCACGATACACTTTAAGGGTGCGAAAAACGACAATACATTAATTGGGTTAAATGAAGGCTGATTGGTCTTAATCATCTATCGGAAATGTTGTCAGCCAACCAGCTTTGACTCAAAAAAGATGATGCACTTCTTCTCGCGGCATTAACCGTTCATATCTATCCGGCGACGAATCAAGCACGTCAAAAGGATCGGCGACTGTTTGCCATCGTCGTCGATATTATTCAATGACTAAGCTTCCACGGGATTTTGCAGGGTTCAACGTTTGGTTTATGAATTATACCATAAAACGAGCCTGTCGGATGATGCACTGGGCGACGAAAATGCGTCCACCTCGTATGGGGTAGGTCGGGTGCGGATTGGAAACGGCAGGGGGTGAAAATAAACGAACAAATAGACCCCACGCGCGACGAGCTTTCAACAAAAAAGCGAAATAAATCGGCCTTTCAAACATTTAATTGGGCAAATATTTATCGTCTCGTTTAACGCACAGCGACGGGGATGGTTATATCGACGAAAAAGATAATTCCGTTGAATACGACGTATCGTGATAACAGCGGTTACCGCACATGCCGTGCAATAGCTGCAATATCGCTCGGCGATGTGCGTGATGGCCAAATAACAGTTCGGTGCAGTAAATAACAATATCGACAAATTGAAGCGTGACCGAAAATCACCAACGGCGTTTATTTCTTTCAGTTTTTAAAAATATTTTTATTTTCGTTTCTTTTTTCGTGTTTGCTCGTCAGCGATTGCAGCCTGTTCAGATTTTCCGGTTCGTTTTATTTTTGTACCGTTCGTACAGTCGCACCTTCGATTTCCCCGCTCCCCCCTGTCTTTCTCGTTGCGCCGCAACATTGCCACATTTGCTACGGTCGTGTACGAACTTTATTTCCCCGATTCGTCGTGTCAAATATTTATTTTCTCAAAATTTCGAAATGGTGGACCCGAAACTTGATGAATGCCGGTTATTTAAACCGCCATATCAGTTCCGCCATTTGAAATTTTTGAAATATAAAAATTCTCAAGGAAAACTACGTATATTCTTCTGGAAAACTGTACAAGATTCATATTGTTTGCATGTTTATTACCAGTAGTATATGATTATGAAAAAGAGTCAATGAAAATTTATGTTAATCAATCAAAAAAGTAGAAGACTTTCCCGACCTAAAATTTTTAAATAAATCGGAGAAACATTCCAACAATTTTTTTGTAATCATTTGGAAACATTCGAGGCCAGGCCAAAATTCAAAAGTCACCCAAATAAGAGCCACCCTAAGAGCCATACCAACATCTATCATGAAAAATATCCAAATAAACTTTGTGTTACCACCAGCAAAACACTTATCCACCGTTTAAACAATTGCTGGACCATTTCGTCCCCGCAAGTAAAAAAAAAACCCGGCAGTCCATATCACATCGCAATACCGCAACTTAATTCCCCCAAATCTGCGTTTGCGAAACAATCGCCCCCTCCTCCGTGATGTTTATGTTAACGTTCATTCGTTAACAAGTGAAAAGGACACGCGTCTAATTACACCGGCGTGTCTGTGCGGTGTTGCGAGCCAAGTGCCGTGCGCGTAACAACGTAAGCTACAATGTACCGCGTGCTATTTTACGTACCGTGTTGTACATACAAACCGCAATGGTGGGAAGCTACGAGAGGGTTGTTCACGACGTCCCTTTGGGTACGCTTCCACGTTGTTCCTCAACGGCTGTGGCCTATTCGGTACATGCACATATCTATTTACACATATATGCGCGTCTGGCAGACGCGCCGGAGGCTGTTGGAGAAGCGGGTAGCGAGTATAGCGTGGAAGCCGCCAGGGCTTCCGAGGTCGAGGTTGCGCAGCTTTTGGACTTGTACTAGCCCGGGTTCTGTCGTGCGCCTTCGTTGGGTCGGACGGTGGGTTGGGAGTTCCGTTGGCCGGCTTACGGTAGCACCGCCAGCCCTCGGCCGTTCGTGTGAGTGACGTAGTTGTGTGTCCCCGTCTACATCTCCGCCACGAAGAGACCAAAACCAGGATCCCGTTGGTGTACGTAACGCCTCTTGGCCGAGACGTCGAGACTTCGTTCCATGACTTCCATGGCTTTGTCGTGGATTAACTCCAGTTCCTTCTTCGCTTCTCTTTGCTTCTCCTGCTCCCCGCCCCTCGTTCTTCTCACTCTTCCACAAAACCTTCGCTCTCTTGCCGTGCCGCATAGCCGTGCTAAAGTACACGAATCCCTCCTCCGGCAGTGGCGCACGCTGTAGCCGCGACGTCGGGCCGCGTTTCAACATCCGGCCTCTTTGAGCGAGTTTCGCGCAAACTCCTTCCACCGTGTACCGGTGTGAGTAACTCGTTGGGCGGATTGTGGAAGGTACGCGGCACGATGGTAGTGTCGCGTGATCGTCGAGGTATGGGCAACATAGACCCCAGTGAGCACGGGAAAACCTCCTCGACAACAACCCGTACGCGACGTCCCTTGAGCCTAGCTGCACGCTATACCGAGTTTTGGACCGCTAGCGCCAACCATGGACTTCCGGCAGAAGCGAAAGGCGCACTCACTCGCATACACAAAGCGGCAAACACACACACACGCGCGCTCGTATACACGTTGGCAAAGCACGAGGGAAAGCGAACTCTCGACCGGATGTTTCTATGGCTTTTGTGCGCTCCCGTCCTGTGCTATGCCGAACGAGGCTTGCGTGTTCTCTCGTTGATTCGATCGAGAGCGCGGAAGGGCACCTTCGAGGGGAAGCCGATAAATTATCTCTCGCGGATAGAAACGGCCATCGTCTGGTACCTTTTCTCTTGCCCTCGCACGATTTGCTCGTTACCATGAACCAGACCTGACTTCACGGCGAATAAAGATAGACAAGGTGTAGGATTGAAACTGTGTGAGTTCGCTGGATTACGAGAAATACCGTTACATCGAGAACATTGTTGAAAGGGGTTCATTGGAGATGAAGTCGGCTCCGGATTGAAAGAGATTCGTCGATTGTTAGTCGTGATCGTCAGATAGAAGCGAAATTTGGCAGAATATATGGACGGGTTATAATAAAATAATGTCGGAATTTCCATTGGGAATTAACGATGACGATAAAGAAAGGAACAAATGCGAGCACGGTACTGATTTGCACTATCGTATAATTTCAATAAAAATGCATCTCGCATCGTCCGAGCAGCTGAGTTGACTTAATCAGCGGAAGATGCACGATTCAGGTCTTCCGGACGATCGCTGGAGCAAAAACTTCGATACGGCCTTTGAAAAAAAAATATCCTGCGGACAATGCTCCCAGCTTGCGAAAATTCAAACGGCAGGAATTTGCTCCGAAAAGTGCAATTGTTTTATGACGAAAAATTTGTTGCAGCTTAAGGCTAAGCTAGTCGTAAATATAGAACTTCGATCGATCTATCGTGTTCAATCTTCCCTCACTTTGCCATGACAAACTCAACTGTGCAATGGAAAACTGTCCCTGGTTATTGTCGATCAGGAACAGTCGAGGACTCTGGAAGAAATTGCAGCGGCGAACGAAGTTAGATGCAACGTGAAATTGACACCGAGCGAGGAAAAGCTCTTTGGCGATGGTACGGTGAAAGACGACTCCATGGTGTGTTGCATCCTCGTGCGCGAGCTCAGAAGTCAAAAACGCGACCTCGAGTCCATGATGGAACAATGGGTCGAGTTTGTCGACAAAACCGATCGTTTTGCTCTTATCACCGCTGAATTACGCGATAAAGTGAGACACCACACGATCCGACTACACGATTCTCCATGGTTCTCGAAAAGCTTTTAACCGACAATGTAAAAACTTGATTAACGACGATTGGAGATTCTTGTAGCCTCGTAAATTCGTTGAAACGGCGAGACAAAACGGTACGGCGATTGAAACACGGCACAATTCCCTGCCAATCACCGCAGGTTTCTCCTCATTCGACGCAATCGCCGTGCCGTTATCTCCCACGCATCTTCGATTCTGCGGCCGCGCTATCAATCTCCCGTTGACTAATATCCCCATCGCGAAAGCTCGCCGAATTGACGCCGAGAATAGAATCGATTCTGCGGAAAACGAAGGTTCTGGAGGAGATGGAATCGACGAACGAGGAAGAACGGACGAGAGAGTTCGACGAAGAGTTACGACGATCGGCGGAGCGACGGGAAATCTTTCGAAAGGCTTTGGATGTATAGTAAAAAAAATTCGTTTGCGGCGAATAATCGATTATTCGTCGGTGTTATTATTGAAAACCGTTCGAGTTGTGTTACTTCCTTGTCGTAC
Source organism: Sussaba pulchella (assembly GCA_963971145.1). NCBI lineage: Eukaryota > Metazoa > Arthropoda > Insecta > Hymenoptera > Ichneumonidae > Sussaba > Sussaba pulchella. Next base: position 15,254,039 of record OZ020170.1, on the reverse strand, counting down.
GTTCAATTGTATGTGACATTTTCAAAGCGTTATGCCGAAGCCGAGTCGCACGATCGTTCGGAATGGCTGGCGAGACGGGAAAAGCTCGAATCCTTGGAACGCGACAGGTTGATGGACAGAGGCGCCTTGCGACTGGCATTGAGAAGAATGATGAAGGCAATGGGCGCCCGGAATACCACGGAATCGGCGAAGATGAAAGAAACAACCGAAGGCACTTCAGTTTCGTATGCCAGCCCGGAAATGAATGAGACTACGATTCCGACAACCGTTGCTAGACACGCTACTCCAGGCTTTCGTGCCTTTGGAATCTCTTTGCCGGGTCAATCAGGAAATCACGACGATCGTCCGCGGGAAAAATACATTGCCTTTCCAGTATCCGAGCAAAACGGATTTTTTCGCGGTCGGAGGAGAGCCAGACGACCTTTTTGAATGGGAATCAAATCCGACGATAGGAACGAAGAATGGAAACATTGATACGATTGTGAACGAAATTGTTCTCGGGGTGCTGGAAAAGTTTATGGATCTCTTATTAAACGAATCAACGATTGCAAAATTTTCCGATTATTCAATGGAACGCGATGAACAAAGGATCGATTGTCCGAGACTATCAAATTCACGTAGAACTTTCCGTTTGACTTTTCAAACGGCAATTCTTACGGATATTCGTTCCGAGAGCCCGGCAAACTTTTTTCAATAGATAAGAAATTAAGAATAAAGATCGATCAATTGTACAACCTCGTAATTGTTAAAGAGACCTTCATTACTTTCCGTCTTTTTGCCCTGGAATTTCGATGGTTCTATCGTTGGTTAAATTCTCGGGCTGATCTTGTGTGCACCGACCAGGAAGCGAGCCGGGGCTCTCTGAAACCCCGAGGAGGTACGGTAGTAGGACTAACCCGATTCAACAGTTAACAGCCGGAGCGTTCCACCTTCCACTCGCTTACCGGTCGAGTTGTGTTCGGAGAGAAACGCTCAAAGCGAGCGCGAAGTACCAGAGAGATTACACGGCGTTCCAATGCGAAGTGACTTCGAAGTACCCGGGCGGTGCTGCAGTAACTGGAGACGAAGCGTGGAAGCCTTGAGGGAGCGAGGCTGGAAACTGGAAACGAAGGTTTTAGTTGTGTAGGTAGAGGAAGGTTCGCAAACGGTGGAGATTCGGGCGAGAGCGGACCGTGAGTTGGAAGGAGAAACGCGACGAATCTCGGGGTATAACGAACGGTGCTTGAAAACCAGCGGGTTCGGGCGATGGGAGCGGAAAATGCGGAGGGGGCATGGAAAGGAGGAGGATTTAGATGGGAAGATAGTACGGGTGGGTATACCAGAAGACGTAGGTAACTCGGTCTTCGGGCAATTAACGGAAATCCGTAGTTACCGTGCGCTCGGGCGCTCGAAGACACCTCCGGGGCTCTAATCAAGGTCCTCATTTGATTACACACCTCGGGCGGCATACCCTTCGCTTTCTATGTCGGTTCTGCTACTCTCCCACTTTCTCTCACTCCCTCTCTCTCTCTCTCTCTCTCTTTTTCTCTCTTTCGTCGTCTTTTACTTCGCCTTTTTCTTTTTCTTCTTCTTCTGCGAAATCTTCCAGCTGTTCTCTGTACAGATATTCACCTCTCGCTCCGTCGTCTGTACAAACATTTCGATCCGGCCGCTCTCTTCATTCGTCGGAGGAATCGGGAAACGAAGCATGCTGTCGCGTTCCTCAGAGGACGTTCCTGGAGGAGTTGGGAGAAACGAGAAAGAAAAATGGCAGTGGGAGTTGCGAATATGGACGAACGCCAATTGCACGCAGATATTGGGATTTTTTGGGGAATGTACTTCGTAGGTTTATCTTTTTTGACGTCCATTCTCGCAACTAGTACCGACAGACTTGGGACTGTATTTATTCGCGTATTGAGGTGTCGTACAATTTCCCGGCCTTCGGAATCGGAAAGTTTATAATTAGCATCGGTAAGGAATCCAGAGGATAGGACGGATAGAGTCGTATAACCGTCCTCGATAAAGTTTCGCTTGCGAGGAACGTTTCGCCGGTCGGCCATTTATCGGGCGAGTACTGAACCCAGCCTGGAATTAGGGCGTCCTGTTGAAGTATGGGCAGAATTGATGTGAACCTTTTTTCTTGTAAATTAAATTCTTTATAAAACAAGTTATTCTACATTTTCTTGTAAACAAAATAGTTCAGGAAATATCGCGGGAACTCTAAAAAAATAATCAAAAATCGGTTAGCGGGACGTTTTACGAATAAGATAAGTTGCTTCAATTTTAGGTGAGTACTTTTTAGGACCCAAACTAACATGTAAGAGAGTAGCACCAACGAAAATATATATTTTTCAAACAGTCTAATGGACACATTGTATAACTTAAACGAAACCTTCTGTGCCAAGAAAAATTTTTACTCTTTATCATTGTTGACCCTCTCGAGTATGGTCCATTGCGCCTCTGGGTAACTCGGAACACTGACAACGAGTGCTCGGGCATATTTTTAAATTCATCTCGCAGCTTATTTTCCACGCGGAAACACAGACACGGAGAGAAAATAGTTTTTAACCGTTTAACCTTCCGTGCATTACCGTTGCCGTCACCTCATTTTTACGCTTTTGGACTTTACGCTTTCGCGCCGGGCGAAGAGAACGGAGGGAGGTAGTGGTAAGTACGAATTAATTTCTCGCACCATTTTCACTCTCTTTCTCGACTCATTTCCTCGATGCAGTACAGAATATGCTAAAAGGATGTTATGGATATGCATCGTCCGACTTTGCACTCGGTACATCGTTTCCGTAAGTGGAATCCATTACCAGAAGGAATCGTGCGCGATCATTGCGCCATCGCTTTCTTTCTTTCTTTCTATCTTGCTCTCTCTTCTTTCTCTCTCTCTCTCTCTTTTTTTTCTTTCTCTCTTTGTTTCTCTCTCTCTTTCTCTCTATCTCTCTCTCTTTCTCTCCCTCTCTTGCTTTCTTTCTTTTTGCGTACTCCTCAAGAACCTCCCGAAGAACAGAGAAACGAGTGGTTGAAATTCTCGAATGCAAGAGCTTCCACCGTCGAGAGACTCGAGACGCGGTAATTATCGACGCCTCCCTTCCAACACAGTGCCAAGAATCTCTTCGAAAGGTGTTGGCGCAGTTCGGGACTCGGGTACTCGAGACCCGAGCGTTCAACACTGATGTACAACGAGTGTCTGGAGGCGTTGAATAATGCCGATACGAATCGACACTGCTTTTTCCCTCTCATTCCACTCTTCCGCGGTTCTTCCATCCCTCTTTTACACGCCATTACTTTTAATTCCGTCGAAACGAATGCATTCGCGTACACATCCGTGCACGCGGTCTTGTACGTGTCACGTTACCGTGGAACGTCTTGTTTTTTTTTGTCCGGCGAGCGTAAACTGAGAGCAAAAAAAGTAGGAATGCATTAAGGGCGCACATACCCCTGCGCGCGCTGAAAAGTCGAGTGAATTTGAAAAATTATTATGGAGGTTGTACGGTGAGAAAAAAATTAAATTGTTGATTTCACATTTTTCATTGACTATAAGAACTATAAGAAAAATTTTTTTTTTTTTTTAATATTAACATTTTTTTTCTGTTTCTCAAACTCTGTCTTTAGACAGAGTTAACATGGTAACTCGGTCAATTTTTCATATTTTTTAACGTTTTTTTGTCCTATCTTGATAATTATTTTCTCTATATACAGGGTTTTTCAATTTTTTGCTTGGACGATTTTTTATAAATTATTTAACACTTATTTTTTTAAATTTCTTACTAAAGTTTTAAGTACTGCAATTCGTTTTTTTTTTAATGATTTCTTCCGTCAGACAATGGCGACTACATAATTTCGCTAAATTATTTTTATTTTCGTGCATTGGATCATTTTTGACTAAATTATGTCGACCTTGGTTTTCATTCCTTTATACCTTTCAAAAATAGTGATAATATTTACGAAACAAAGAAATTTATTTTTTTCTTGCACATGAAAAGTTGATAAAAAATATATTTATATATTTATAATAATTTTTAAAATTTACTTAGTCTTTTGCGCACTCATATGAATCCTTAACGTATTCTCGACGCCGTATATTTGTTATCGCAATTCAGGCCAGCTGAATAATGTATCGACGAGACCGTGCGCTCTTCACTCGTAACATCGTCGAAAACTCGATTATAATTTATTAATCAATTCCCAAGATTTATTCGAATACGACATTTGTCCTCCACCGACAAACCGAGTGGGACGAATAATTTTACAACTTTGTCGCGAGGATAGTTCGAGCGTGGCAACAACATTGCTACTCGGATCGTTTGTTTGAATACTCTCACGGCAGATGAAACTGAAGATGCTGCGAGCTGTGCACTGAAAGTAGCAACGGAATGTGCTATTATGTACGAGTAAAGTTCGGCCGGGGAAAATTTCAAGTCCCCTCGCGAGATTTCTCAACGTGTATTTCACGCGTATAAGCATTAGGGTGGTTCTTATTCAGTTCACTTTCGAATTCGAATTTCGACAAGGTATCAAACGATTCCGAAAAAGATTTAAAAAAATTCAAGCATAATTAGACCTTTCTAGTGTAATTCTTACCCTTCGCGGATTCGAAGTGAAGTTTTTCCTTCAAAATACATGCGATTTTACTTTTCTTCGGTAATGACATGAAGAACACGAAGAACCAAAAAAATTTGACGTACTTCAACCTCCAAACTTCACCTCGAATCCACGAAGGATAAGAATTGGGCTATAAACCCCAAACAAGGCTCGACATCTTGATCATCCCCCTTGGAATCGATCGATACCTTGTCGCGATCAAAATTAAAAAACAACCCCCATAAGAATCACCCCGATATGCAGATACCATTATTTTTACAAAGTAGTTTCGAGCGAGAGCTCAAATTATCGAAGACCCAAAAAATTGCATGTACTTCAACCTGCAAACTTCCCTCTCGAATCCGCGAAGGGTTAGAATTGGACTAGAAACCCCGAACAAGGCTCAAAATCTTAATCATCCCCCTTGCCATCGATCGAGACCTCGCCCCAATAAAAATATAAAAACAACCCCCATAAGAACCACCCCAATATGCATATACCATTATTTTTACAAACTAGTTTTAAGCGAGAGCTGAAACTGGCAAAAGTAAATATCGTCTGGGGAGTGCCGTACCGAGCTTCGCGGATTCCCACCGTCGCATGTGCACGGCGCGTGTGCTCTCCGATATAACGCTACGCTTCGTTCCTTTCGAAACAACGTTAATTCAATCCTCCCGCATTTACTCGAGCACTTATACGTACCTCTATATCCACTTAAATATATATACAACACGTGAGAGCGCACCCTGGGGGTGGGGAAGGAGGGCAAAATGGGATGGCGCGACTTGGCTGAAAGGACCTCGCGCTTGGATTGTTTGAGCCCTCTATCTGCTGCAAATACCCCGTGTTCATGCGCACCTAACTATTCACATACCTACGTATTACGACGATTATACGGCATCCGGCTTTCGTGGGTTTCCGAGGTCTCCGCGCGTTTGTCTCTTCCTCAGCCTTCTCATCCGGACGTGGACACGGATAAACAGTTCGGGGGATTACGACGAGATGCACATAACGACGGTGTACTCGGATGAATCTTGCACATGGTTCACACAACACATGCGGCACGTATAAATAACCAAGGATACGATATACAGCATTTACGGATTTATCGATTTCGTGCCGGAATTATTTGTTAAAAAAAAGAAATAATTTGATGGTCTGAGTGAGATCTGGGATAATACAAATTTTTACAGAGAGAAATAAAAACCGACTTCAAAATTTTGCCTCGATGTAGAATGTTGAACTGAACGGTTGAAAAAAAAGAAAATTCAATAATTTTCCCTGAAATTCTCTAATTTTCCACCCTTCGAGGTGAAATATATTTTTTTTAATCAAATGGGGCCATCCTCGAGATATAGCTAATTCAAGAAAAGATGAATCTTCAAAATCGGTCCACAATCGGCACAGATAGCGCGTAACATACAAAAAATCAAAGAAATTAAAAACAAATTAAAAAAAATTCAATTAAAAGAGAAAAATTAAATGGGACCTCCCTCGAGACATAGCCTATTCAATAAAAAAAGAATAATTTTAATCGGTCCACAGTCGGTGAAGATATCGCTTAAAATACACGGACGAAAAATTCGACATTAAGTCGAATCGAGAACCTCCCACTTTTTTATCCGGTGAAAAACTATTTAACGGTTGAGAAATATTTGGTGCGAAGGATGGGTTATTGAGTTATTTTAAAGCATGTTGAGTGCTTTGAAATGAAATCATCAATATCTTCTTTCAAAGTCAACCAAGGATTACAAAAATTGAACTGAGTCATTTTTTTAAATGTTTTGACATCTCTGCAAATTCTCCCAATTTTTTTGTTGTTAATTTACTTACCCAGGGTACTTTCTCAAGACCCCCAAACTAAAAGGATACGAAAAAGAAATGTTTTTTTTTCGACAAACACATGCGAAAACTGCCTCAATGCGCCACCCTGTACATCAGAGTTCTTCGCGCATGCGTTTATAATCGATTAGTATCAATTGCGGCGTAATGCACACCGTGAGCTGCATCGGACAAGATTTCTCAGTGGTTTACGAGCTGCTACTGTCTCCACGTGTTATATTCACTTGACCCCGGCGTAACGGAGTGCCGCAGACGGGGCTTCGGTTCTGCGAAGCTCCAAACGCATTAGCAATCGGCAGCAGTCTCGAACCGCAGTCCCCACACGTACGAACAATTAGAGACTTTGCACGTATAGCCTCACGTACTTCAGCAAGAGCCGGTGTAGTCCATAAGTATAATTTTGTTGGAACGAGGAGCGTTCGGATGTACAACTTTGGGCTAAGTGAATGATAGCCCTACACACAGATGGTACTTTGAGCGGATTAGCGGGTTTCCCTGAATGTTCATATGTATTTATATGAATATTAAGGTGTTCCGTAAGAAAAGAATTCCGCAAAATGGGTTGAAATAAATGAGTGCCGCAAAAAACGGAATTTTTTTTTCTTGTGAAAGAACTTAATTTAGGGTGTTTCGCTAAAATAAAATTCCTGTTTTCGCGGCGTTGAGCTATTCTTTGGTATCTTGTTTCCGTAGAATCGTGTAGGAAAATGATCCCGATCGGACATTTTTTAAGGGCGGCCCGATTTTTTTGAGTCTTCAAACGTCAGAAATTTGAAAAATCTTTTTCCACCATTCTAGAAGCAAGATACTTTAAAATAGCCGATTGCCGCGGAAACCGGAATTTTTTTTTTTACCGCGAAACACCCTAATATACATATTACGGGGAGAACTGTGGAAGCCTCGGGTATTCCGCAGAGTCAACAATTCCTGAACGATAATGAGAAATGATGTTAGAACATGCTCGAGCGTCAAGGGATTGAACTCACCCTCCAACTCGTCGTTTCTCTCCAATTTCTCGCTTCTCCGTCCTCCCCCCTCCCCCCTCCTTCTTCCTCACGACGCCCAGCACTCGTCGTATTACCGCTCGACCACCCGCATTGTCGATGAAAACGCGATTCGTGCGTCGCCGATCGATCGATGAGTTTGTAGGAAATTGTCGGAGACATTGTGGAAATCGCGCCGTTGAGCAATCACTTGGAATCGGAGAAAGCCTTTCACTATGCATTGCCCGACGATTGTGCGATAAACTTTCGTCGATTTCTCGATGAAAGACGAGTGCGAATGAAGAAGGAAGGAAAATTACGAAAAGTACGAACGGGAAAAATCGATGACGAAGACGAATAATTCGAAAAGTTCGAATGTTTTTGCGAAAGCCGACGAATAATTGATGGAATGTTGATTGAGTCGATGGGCGATTGACGGACTCACGCGTTAACACCGTCATCATTTTTCAATAAACTTCGGGGTTATACGAAAAATCCACTAACCTGGCGATTTAAGATCGTCGCGGGCGTTTTATACAATCCACGTCTAATTAAGGTAATCAATTAGGAACTCGTATTATTTATTTTATTATTGAGCTCTGTGTTCCATGAATTTACATCCATCTGAATGTCACTACTTATAACCAATATAACCAATGTGCATTTTTTTTGTAACATAATTGGATCGAAATAATCGATAGTCAATCGCATGTAGTTTATTGAATTAAAAACTTCATGCAATTTGTTACTAATCTATACCAAACATTGCCTCGGCAATTACTTTAATATTTTTATACGCGACAATTTCTCTGATCTTGGATCTCCTACTTTTTTTTCCAAGTCTCGACTATAATCATCTGACTGACTGGTCACTGCGTCTATTCCATAGAATTTCTGCTTATTTCTCTGAAATTCTCTGAATTCTTGAAAATTTAATAATAATAATAATAATAATAATAATAATAATAATAATAATAATAATAATAATAATAATAATAATAATAATAATAATAATAATAATAATAATAATAATAATAATAATAATAATAATAATAATAATAATAATAATAATAATAATAATAATAATAATAATAATAATAATAATAATAATAATAATAATAATAATAATAATAATAATAATAATAATAATAATAATAATAATAATAATAATAATAATAATAATAATAATAATAATAATAATAATAAATTAATTATGTTATGTCTCAGACAAATTACTATTATTATTATTATTATTATCATTATTATTATTATTAATTATTATTATTATTATCATGCAATCAAACGCATTTGTCATCTCTTTCCGCTTTTATAATTAACGTAAAAATGCGTATAGCCATAAATGTGTGCACAAACCCATGGCTGTCAGTGCAACGGATTATTCGAATGAAATTCATAGAGCGTGCGGAATTAAAGTGCCAAAGAGGATCGAGTGAACAAGAGCCATAACGCGAAACTAATGAACGCCGCGGGTGATGCGATACTGCTCGGTCGATAAAGCAAACTGAAATTTGAATATTTTTCCAGCGCAGTTTGAAAAAATCGTCGCACAAAAGCCAAAAACGGATTGTTCGAAAAAATTATTTCCGTGCCAATGATCTCAATTTCGCACGGACAGATTCGTTATATCTCATTGTGAATCATTCAATCACCGAAATCCCAGATCTCTCGCGTTCGATCATTCATCGCCGTTCGTTTGATCACGAACAATCGATGTAATATCGTAAAATGTACGATCACGGGATTCTCGTCGCTATGGTTCGAGATAACCAAAAGCTTATTATGCATCCCGAAACTTTTAATTCGGAGTGAAAAACTTTTATTTTTCAACGCGACACAAGCCATTGCTCAATAATATTCTGACGATGAAACTCTTCGTCGAATTTATGACATTAACGAAGAAATGAAAAAGTTACGAGTGGATTCAGCCATGGCGAAGCGACGAAACAAATTCAAAAATAAAAATAAAATAATCGAAAAGAGGGAAAAAAGCAGAACCATCGGCGAACAGAATAATTCCTGATTATTATGAATTTCTTGATGAAAAGTTTTTCAGGCATCGTTTATCTCGTACCGGAAACGAACCAACTGAACGTCGTACAGTAGACTCGCGAATAATTGACGTGGTCGGGATCGACGTGGACCACATTATATGCCGCAATCAAATCCCGCTTCTGAATTAATCTCGCAATGGACGTACGGAGTGGGTATACGAGGAAAAAATTTCCTCAACCCACTCTCTCGATTCGCATAACCGAGAGTCCACTGTAGTACGATCGTTGGTGTTAGTTTTGTAGCTATCTTCGTTGAAATTCGTTTGCTGTGGTTTGAAAAGTTCGCAACGTGATTGTCGTCCTTGTACAGTCACTCCTGCCGCGCTTCCATACTTTTACTTCCCTTTAATTCGTTTTTCTTTGTTTTTATTCGTTATTTTTTCTTTATTTTTATTTAATTTATTTTACTTTTATTTTTCCGTTTCTCGCTTTCTCGCCGGGTGCTATTGCGGTTAAACGACGAGAGACGAATCGCACCACGGCTTTGGCACCATCAGCCGTGAACAGCGTAGAGCAATGCATTGTAGGTGCCAAACACTGCGCGCACCGGTTTGCCGGAAATATATGCGGCTCTCGAGCCCGACGACCGCATAATAGCCGCGCGCATGATTATCCATCGTGTCGTCGCTACTAAATACATGAGTTAACGCTCCGTATCCGAGTCTGTATATATATATATATATATATATATGTTACGGGTAAAGTTCGATAAAAGGGTGCGCCTAGGTTTACCCGGGTAAACTGCGTTCTATCCGTTTTCGCTTGGGTGAAGTTCGAAATGTATTTGAAATTGTACACGTTTCGGGCTTCACCCGAATAACATAAATGAATAAATAACCTAAATGATAATAACCTAAATGAATGTGAATGTAAAGCTATTGGAAATCTTTTTTTTGTCTCGTTTGAACGAATAGATTATAGTTTCCTTTATTGAGCGGAATACAGTGTTCTTACTTTTATTTGTAAAATGTGTTTTTTTAATTTAAATTAAATTTAAAAAAAATGTTTAAATCAAAATTCATAAAATTTTTCTCCCGCCATTATGTATTAAAAAAAATAGATTCTTGCGAGAAAAAGTAAGTGGAACTCTCTGGAAACCCGCAAAAGATTCATATTTTCGCGGATTAATCACCAGCCCTGTATAATCATGAAGTCGATTTAATGAAAATCCTATATTAATCAAATTAAAAACAAAAGTAGGACACCCGACCTCAAACATTGACCTACATCGGAGAAACTTTGCACGGATTCTTCAGAAAATTATTTCCGAACATCCTAACCTAGCCACACGTCAAAATTCGATTGTCACCCAAACAAGCGCCATCCTAATATACCTATATAATCGCGTACAGTAATCGCGACAGCGTTTACAGCGTATGTAGGGTGATGAAGATGCGGCTGGATATGAAACCATGGAAACCGCGAAGTCCGTTGAACATCAGCAGTTAGGGAACGCGTTTCCGCGACCCCCGATATCGGGGATCGAGCGATCTTTCAACTCGCGGTTCCATCAGCGACGTGGTTGTATCCCGAGTCGCGAAACTCGCGTTCGATGCCGATGCGGCATAACTCCGGGATCGTCCTCGGTTCGCGCTACGCGGTATCGCAGACAGCTTTCTAAGGATCTCTCGGGACCTGCCGGGAGCATCGGTTGCCCCGCGGCCTCCGCCACATGGAAACGTCAACGATTTACCGTTCAGGTCGCGCCCGGGGCTAATCGCATCAACTTCGATTCAACGTCGTTCGAGCCATTTAACGATTTCTCCGCATCGAGTTCTTTAATTCGAACTCAATCGTGCGATATTTCAAGCACGTTATTCTTATTTTTTTCACGATTTAACTTGATTGGATAGATCTTGGATGAGTAAGAGTATTTTTTTTTCTTCTAATTTATTTTTAAATACGTATGCCATAAGATAAGAATAATTCGTACATCACATATCAATTATTTATTTATTTATTATTATATATATTTTATATGAATATATTTTATATATATTTATAAGAATAATTCATCACATATCAATTATTTCTGATTAGTTGGATTCGAACATTCATTTTTCATAATTTATAAGAGCCATTCGATCAAATAACGAACAACTTTGAGTTCGCTATCCGGGTCTTTGATATTTACAAAAATATTTTTAATTAATTTTCAACGTTTCATATATTTCAAATTAGATCTATAAATACTTTGAATCATCATCGCTGCGACGCTAATTATTAATTCTACTTTCCAAGCTGATCATGTCGTAGACAGAAACAAAAAAATTACAATCGTCGAAGTTATCAGGTCACTTTTTTTTTCATTCTCGAGCGAATCCATCGATTCATTTCGCGCCTGATTCAATAAGCCCCGGCGTCCTGAGACTGCTATTCTTATGAACTTTCGTTTCTATCGAAGACTTTCGCAAGAATTCAGCGACACCGAGAGCAAATCTTCGCTTACTCAGGTTCTTTCTTGCACGTGTGTCTTCTTACGGAGAATCTCTCGACCTCTTGCACATTTTTATGGATGGAAGAGTCAACTGTTCGTTTGCCAGTCCGTGCGAGACGGACGGATACAATCGTCCTACGTATATATATATATATGTACACACATACATAAATAAAGAATCTTCGGTGGATAAAGTCGTATCGTCCATTCGCGTACACATTATTACGGTGTATACATTCAGACCGTGTTTATTTGTGCGTTGTTTAGCGATTGCGAAACGTATCATCGATCCTCGTGCTCTTTCGCTCGAATAAAACTTCGGTGTACATTCGTTCAGCTTGGTCATGAAGTATGGAATTGTTGAAAAACTCTGGCTGATTCAACACGTGCGAATGTCTATCCGCACTCACAGCGCAACGATCATCATCCACTCGAAATTACATTTAGTAGAGGTGAATAAATTTCGCGTTCGTGAGTTCAAATCACTTATCTCGCGACGATGATGCCCAAGACTGTGAGTACGGGGGACAATACGGTGGTGTCTTGATGGACCTCTTTAACCCTAGATTGGTCATTATCTGAGGAAAGCCTTGGAGTGCATCGTTTTTTTTAAATTTTACTTGCAAACTATCGGTGGAATATTTTTTGAGTAATTAGAGTTTGTCCTTTGAAGGTTTTAGGGATTAATGATATCTTTTTTCGGGTTAAATTGAACGATCAGAATTGAAGGATGTAATTAATTAGATGGAAGGAACGCTGGAATACGGAGATTTCCTTGTCCCTCTTGGGTCCATCTAAGGTTAATCCGTTTCAGATCTTCGGACTCGCAGCAAAAAGACGTATATCCAGATTCTACTGTACTGTACTGTATTACGGTGTTATCACGATTTTTTCCCACCCTCTGGGGCTGCCCAGAGCCAATCCGAAGGCCGCGACGAACCGGGGGGCGGGGCGCGGCGCCAGGAAAGGGAACAACTCCACCAATCACGCACTCCCACGTGAAAAAAAAGTAAACTATGTATAAAAAATCGACAGTAGTCCGCATATGTTTCTTATTTGCAGAAGATACATAATCTGCATAGAATCCATACGCATGAATCACTTGTTTATGCCAAAAATGACAGCTGTCATCTCGAGTTTCGAGCTATACGTGTGGATTATGTATAGTTTGAATACAAAAAAAAATACGTCCACTACTGTCAATTTGTGCATACAGTTTATATCTTTTTTTTTTCACTTGGACTAGCTGCAAAGGCCACGTCGGTAACTCGAACGGCTATTGGTCAATAGCTTCTCCCTGATTCCATCTACACATCCACAAAGTGGTGGAACCAACATAGATCATTGTAAAATAAATCGCCAGGCACGAAAACCGAGCTTTCACTGTACGTGTCTTATTACACGCGTATGAAAAAATACGTACTCGGTGTAAATGTGATTGCCATAACGAGGAGAAAATTAATAATCATCTCGTCTTCGTTATTTCTGCCTACGCATCGCAAAAATCCTTCATCCCATCTCGCGCGGTTAAATCTCGCATATGCATCGCGCAATTATTAGTTGCGTCGTAATGCACAATTTTGCGCGAATTATTTCCATCCCAATTACCGGACATTCTATAGTCTCGTAATCGTTTTATTGCTTATTTTTTTTTTTTACCATTTAAATATTTTTTTTATCATGCATCCGATACCGACGAGAACGAATAATAATAATAATTTGAATGATAAAATGCGAGCGATGCGGAAAACAATTGCGAGGACCGTCCGAAGCGACGATAAATTCTTCGTTTTCGCTGTTAAACCTCGCGCTCTCGATTATCGGACGTTGCACCCTCGGTCTGCTGCGGGGGAGGAGGAGTCGGCAATGCCGCAGCAATTTTCTCGATTATTGTCAACCCAACGAGCGTTAGTGAAAAAAAAACTTGCATGGGCTAACAAAAGCGTTTAAAACGATGAAAAAATAAAAAAAATAATGTCAAATAAAAATAAACGTCGTTTTATCGTGGCGTAACGATGAAATTGTCGAAATTGTCTTGTCGTTATTTCGTCGTTGATGACAAAAAGTTCGTTCGAACCAGAGAAATAATTTCGATCTCCCCCGCCGCGAATTTCACGATCGCGAAATTGGGACGCGTAACGAGTTAATTATTTAACGACAAACAATTTGTGAATTTACGCTCTTAATTTACGCTCGAGAACGAATGAAACGCTTGTGGTGGTATCGCGAAAGGCGCGAGGCGGAAAATTCTCTTCAACCGGAAACGTTAGCTGAATAATTAATCCGCGAGCGTGGGAGGCTAGTGAAGAAGCGAGAGAAGTGTCATAGCCTTCGCGGGAAGTGAATTTTGATGATCTCGTTTACACGATTCAAACCGATTCTTCCGTCTCCGAAGCGCTCGACGAGGAGTAATTCGGCTCATTGGCAGGAAAATTATTTCGTTGGAGCCGAACGAATGTACAAATATATCATTCAAGTATATATTTTATTATATGTTCAATGTCTGGGAAGGATAGTTTCAATGTGCTCGATCGAAAGCTTTTTAGGCCTTGATGTGGTCGATGATTTTTTTTCTAGTATTTATTGGATCCTACGACCTCACTGATTTTTTTTACATGTCCTCCATCTTCCTATCCGCCCATTTTTTTGAAGAGGTTACTGCGATTCGCCAATTTTGAATTGGATGAAATTTTTTCTTTAAATACTTTGCGAAATTGAGAAGTTTTTTTTCATAAAATTGGAGTGAGAATAGTACCATATTCCTAATATATATATTTTTAATGTAAAAAAATTTGAGTTACTCTGAAGTTGAATCGATGTTTCGATTACTTTCGATAGACAATCGATTATTTTGATCTTTTTTCATAAAAAATAATAGAAAAATCGATTTTTCGCACGATAGATTCCATTTTGTTTTTCTTAAGATGGGAAACCATTTTCCTGTAATGAAATTTTAGAAACAATCGAACTAAAAAAAAAATGAAAAAAAATTAGGAACATGATTTTCCGTGCCGTACCATCCAATTTCATGAAATAAAAATTGGCAAAATAGCAGTTATCTCCTGGAAAAAAATGGGGTGCTGGGAGGGGTCTAAAAAACCTTTAAAAAATCAATGAGGTCATAAAATCCAAAAATACTAAAAAGAAAAATCATCGCCCTCATCAGGAAACAGATGGGTTTAACTCACACAATTCCGAACCTTTCTTCCCATATCCACCACAAAATCCACCTTCCATCGCATACATATTCGCATTCCATACATTCCAATTATCATCACACCACGTTCAAACTCCGAACGCTCTCGCACTCTCGGCGAATATCAAGCGATCCAACCGAACCCCCATTCGATTAATTCAAAAGCAAATTGAACGAGTAAATGAAATAAGTTCGGTTGGATTCGACGAAATAATTTTTTTTTTTCCAGTGTCGGAGTGTCCGTACGGTTTCTTCGGTACTCCATTGAGAAAAGTTGGTTCGCCCATCGTGCACGACTACCTCTCCTCGTCGTCGTCGTCGTCGTTCGTGGCTGTCGTCTTTCGTTCGTCGCGGGCGTACTCTCGAGAGACGCTAACCCGGTGAAAGCAGACGGACTCGGAGACTCTACCGTTCTCGGGAGTACGGACCGTTAAGAAAGAGAGGATAAAAACGTTGAACGAACAAGAAGATTCGGAAGTAAATTGTACAGGTATACAGTATGTATGGTATACGTAATGGATACGGTGGATCGAAGGGAGAGGGTGACAAGGGCGGCAGATGAGGGGATTGAGGGGAGGTAAAGAGTAGCGCGCTTTTCCCGACGGTCCTCGCCGGTACAGCGAAGTATCCGGCGCGTGTATAGATCGGTACGAGAACTCGCTGTATCTGCTCCTATTTATTTTTGTCCCGGAGAGCGGACAGTCGGCAAACCCCGGAGCTAGATTTCGAGTCCGTTTTCCCTTTGGTACACTCTGTGTGCATTGTGCTGCTCCGCTGCGGGATTTCCCTTTAAAAAAAGGAATTAACAAAAAAAGAGAAAAGATAAATAGAAATAAAATAAAGCGACGCAGACGTAATGGAGTTTCAACGTTTTAACGTTTGTTTTTACGTTTTATAAGCCGATGGAAAAGAGGGATGGAGGCCACTGAGGGACTTTACTTTTAGGACTGCGAATCACATGCTCGACAGGATACGGTTGTGAAATTTGGATTCGATATTTTTCTATTCTCGTGTCCGCGGGCGATCGGAGAGATGACGTTTCGCGTTGATGGAATGTTTGAGCGTGCTGAAACACTCTATTTTCGTGGAACTTTTGCGAGGGGAATTAAGGGTGTTGTTAAAATTGACTTTAGACGGGAAAATGTTGCGTGAATATCTGAGAATTGGTCCAAGGGGCTTGATTTTTTTTTCAATGGTTCTTTGCAACTCTGTAATTAGGGGAGGGGGGGATAATTTTGTATTGACATTTGGATCGTATCGAATTCGTCGAACTCGATCGATCGTATTTTTCCGACCAATTTTATTTCGCAAAATAATTTTATCGATGATTTTTCTGACATTTCTCTGCCATTTTTTCTTTTTCGTTGCTTCTGTAACGAGATAAAAAATTTAAAAGAGTAGCTTGTTCGGCTGAATAAAGTTTTTTGAGCTTTTGCTTTGTTCATTATATTCCAGAACACGAGATTACGATCTGGCTGAGGCTTCGAGCGCTGGAACGAGATTTTCTATCCTTCGTGGGTTATTTTTTTTTTTTGTTTTCCATCTCTCTTCGTTGATTGTTGAAAATACTTTTAAATGGGGGCTAACGAGCGACCGCCGTTGCTCCGTTCCGTCAACAACGATCACAGCGCTTACGTCATGTTCATTAACAAAACGAATTACGAGATCGAAGTATTGTGGATCAATCACCAGGGTCAAGCCAGGAGTTACGGCAGATTACCGCCCGGTAAAAAAATGCCGATGAGAACGTTCGCCACGCATCCGTGGATTTTTTTGGAGTCCCAGACGATGGACAGGTAAACGAACGTGGCTGCGATTCACTGATAATCCAGAAAATTAATAAAAACAAACAGAAATAATTGAAGGGGTTTTCTCTAGTTGCTTTCGGGACAATTTCCATGATTTTTTTGGCTGTGTTAACATAATTTTATTGGAATACAGTGGGCAGTATTAATTACAGCATATATTGAGGTACTTGTATGAATTTTTTCATGAAGGAATTTTCAATTTTGAGGGAGTTATGGCCGTCGTCCCAAAACACCGTATTTTGAAGTTTGCTTGCGGTGAACATGATTTCTCTGGAACGGCTCATTTGAAATGAAAAAACCAAAATAATTTCGTTAGTATACAATCAAACGCAGTTCTTAAACCAAGGGTTCAGCGAAATTTTCATTTTCAAAATAACACCGATTTTTCTAAAAAGTTCGATTTTTGAAGTTTCAAAAATTAGGTTTTTGGCCCAAAAAATATTTGAAAAATCAAAATTTTGCTAAACCCTTCTGTCCGGAATTGTGTTCAATATCTTACTAACGAAATAATTTCGGTGTTTGAGTAACCGATGAGCCGTTACAAAGATATCATCGGCTAATGATCTTCAAAAAAAAATGTTTTGGGACAACGTCAATGGTTCCCCCAAAATTGAACATTTTTCGCTCCAAAAAAATCACATAAGTTCCTTAATATACGTCGTCATAGACACCATCCAATGTATCCAAATAAAATGATGTTACAATGTCCAAAAAAATTCATGGAAATCCCTTAATTTCACCCCAAAAAAACCAAATTCAACCACCCGAGCTTGCGAAAAAAAAAACGAAGAAAGAAAAAAAGAAAAGCGAAGTAGCTGTCAATGTATTGTTTCACAGATTTCTGGCCAACGGTAAGGACGTTTTTTACGCGGAGCCGTGGTTCGCCCGGTTTCGACATCTCCCACGTTCGGAAATACCGAAAAAAGTAACGTCCGATCCGGTCTACATAACCCTACCTATGTACACCCTTCGCGATTTAACGCTGCGGTTCATCAAGAGACTGTTGTACGACGATAACGACGCTTATCTTCTCGCAATACCCAACAATCTTCAACGCGAACTCGCCACAATGCGACCGAGAAAAAACGACGACACGAGAGATCTCTCCTCCCTGCACATGCCGTCTTCGCCCGTGCCTTTCGCGTACAATAATCACGGATCTAGTTAACATTCGTTACGGTTAAATTTTAAGATTCGTTTTGTAAAAAAAAAAAAAAAAGAATTGCATTTTTTACTTGTATTCGCGTACATTGACATAATTTTTAATTTTCATAGGACTTCGACAAATCGTCGCAACGAAAAAAAAAGTTTTTGTACCCAATTTTTCCGAAAATATATTATTATAATTATATATTATTCATTGTTATATATTACTATAATTGATAATCATATTAATAATAATATTTTTATTAAAATTTAATTAAATTTAGTAATGAAAAATTTATAAATGTATTATAATATTCATTATGATGATAGATTTATAAATTTTTTATTATTAAATTGAATTAAATTTTAATAAAATATAATAATAACAATATTATTGAAATTTATTATTATAGTATAAATTCTATTATAATATATTATATTAGAATATATATAATGTAAATTTATTTGTAAATATATTATAATATAATATATTTTAATATAATTTATATAATAATAATAAATTTTAATAATATTATTATTATTATATTTTATTAAAATTAAATTAAATTTTTTATTATTGAATAAAATTAAATTTCAATAAAATATGATAATAAAAATATTATTATTAATATGATTCTCAATTATAGTAATATACGTAATATGTATGTATATGTACGTATGTGCATTATTATATTATTATTATTATTATTATATTATATCATTGTATCATCAATTATATATTATTGACCACGCGCTACCACCTCGACTGCTGCATTCCATGCAAGACTCGTCTTTATCCACTGTCCATCCACATTCATTCAAGAACAATTACGTTGAATCATTGAGCCTTCGAGAATGTCGTCATTGAATTTTCCGGGCTTTAGAATTCAGTGCCAAATAAAATGAAAAGAAAAAACGAAGCAATGAAAAAGTTACTATTTCGATGTCCCGTTTGTAAAATTGTTTCAGGTACGCGTTGGGTCGCTCTAAAGGCGTTACGTATCGAGCTACGGCGGTGGTTTCTCTCGGACGGCGAGAAACGTGTTCCGAAGCTATCGCCTCGACCGTGGACCGATTGTCCATCCCGGTCACGTTGACGGTGGATCGTTCGTTCGAAGTTCGGAGAGGCGCGAATCGAATAAATTCCCGAGTCCTGCCTCAGCCCGACTCAAACCTCCTCTTCTCTCGCCGGCTTCCTATTTCCCGGTTGCGTCATTCTCGGTGCTACATGAGGTAAGTACCATTCACCGAACGGTCATTCGACGAGGTCCGAAGTTGTTTATTTTTTTCGCAAAAATATTTAAGCAATGGTTGACTTACGGAAATTCGTGGCTGTTGTATTTATCAGTGAGGGAAGGACTTAGAAATTTCGTATTGAGGTTAATTGGGATATTTTTGAGAATTGTTCTATTTTACGTACGATATTTAGGTTATTGTTGGTATATTCAGGTTATTTACGTTATTTCCGTAATATTTGAGCAGTGGTTGACTTCCGGAAACTCGTGGCTGTTGTATTTATCAGTGTGGGAGGACTTAGAAATTTCATATTAAGGTTAATTGGGCTATTTTTGAGAAATGTTCTATTTTACGTACGATATTTAGATTATTGTTGGTATATTTTTTATTTTATATAACGCAACCATGTTTTCCTCGTTTTTTCGTGCAAATGTGGGGGAGGCAACGTAGGTTATTTCGGGGCTCTTGGCTGTTGGTACGGCAAATAGTACGCAAAAGCGCATATTTAACTCCTAGGACGTAAATATCCCATTATCATTTATTTTAAGCGAAAAAAGAGAATTTTTACGTTCTAAGAGCAGGAGAATATTGTTATCGGTTGGATCGGCGGCGCCACCAAGCGGCTTCGATGTACAGTCCAACCTCGATCGTAGAATCATAACCAATTGTAACCTCGTATAGTTCGATCAGGTGAAAAATTTAATAGCGTATCCACGTTTATCCAAGTGTGAAATAGAAGTGAAATGGACAACGAAAACAGCGACGAGTGATGATCGACAGAAAAATAACATTTATTCGATATGCATCAGATTTATGTTCCATTTCTCTGCCTGTCATCAGTTCGATGATCCAAATAAAAACTATTTCCCGTTCCAAGAAACAAATTAATGGCCACAGAAATCTCACATTTCGATCACAATCACAATCATAATATAAACAAAATTGAACTCTCCGCATCCCAAAGAGTCATCAGCTCGAAAAAAATTCCGGAAACAAAAAAATCACGCGGCTGGACGAAGTGCAGATAGTTCGCGAAGTAGAATCATCCGTGCTCGTCCGCCATTCCCGGCGTCGGGGGTTTTGGCTCCCGGATCCCGTGAAACTTTTCAGGCTGGTCGTCCGTCCGACCGTCGTAGCCGCTGCCACGCTGCTGTTGCTGTCCAGTCACGAATGTTCCCGACGCGAATGAAAAGTTTTCGTCGTTCGTGCGTCGACACGATGGCCGAAAACCCACGACGCGAGGACCGCGGAGGACACGGAGCCGGGTTGGCATCCTTCGTGCGCGTTATAAACGTAACGTCTACCGGTATCCAAGGCTTCCTCGTGCCCCGAGGTACAATGGAACCCGCGTTCCATTATTCGTGGCGCGTTTTCACGAAGGACCCTCGGACGAACGAACGTATCTGTACTCTCGTCGCGGATCTTCTGTGTTGCTAATGGAATTTGTGTTTCCTCCGATATATATATATGTATGGGATAATGTATATGTTACGGGTAAAGTCCGAAAACGGGTAGATCTAGGTTTACCCGGGTAAACTCCGTGATAGCCAGGAATCATGAGTAAAGTCCGAAATATATTTGAAATTTTACACGTTTCGGGCTTTAGCCGGGTAAACCGCGTTTTATCCGCTTTCGCTTGGGTAAAGTCCGAAATATATTTGAAATTTTACACGTTTCGGGCTTTAAGCGAATAACCTAAATAAATAAATAACCTAACAAAATTACTTAAATAATAAAAAACCTAAATAAATGTTAATGTAAAGCTAATGGAAATCTTTTTTTTCTGTCTTGTTTGAACAAATAGATTATAGTATCCTTTACTTAAGCAGGGTACAGTGTTCTTACTTTTATTTGTAAAATGTGTTTTTAAAAATTAAATATGTTTCTCAAATATTTATGGCCTCGGATTCGGACTTCGGACTTGGGATTTCGGTCTTTACCCAAGCGAAAGTGGCGGAGGGAAAGGGCGGGAGGGGGGGGGGGCGATTATTCTGACCAAACAGTGTCGTCACTGTCGCGATATAATTTTTTCGTCCCTCCTCACCTGAGAATGACGCATTCGCGCACACATTTGAGTACCGCTTCCGAAAAAAAATCCACGAATTACATAAGATATGTACGTGCTATTTTTATAAATATATCAAGCTTACTTTGGAAATATTGGAGGAAGAATTTTGCTTCATATCGTCAACAAACATTTTTTTTCCGTCTCGCGTTAAATAAATCAAATGCTTTTAATATCATCGAAAGAAATTTTAAGAACCGGGTTTTTTTTTTTTTTGAGAATCTACTAAATCGTTTCGGAATTTTTTACAATCGTTTCCGCCCGAATTACCTCACATTCATAGTCGTAACAGCGATGCGGTTACCGCACACATACGTATATTACCGGAAACCCACAGCTATGCGTATATTCGCGGCCACATATAGATCGTAATAAAATCTACGACGATCGTCACGTATCGTCCGTCCGTTCCGGGCGCGATCATCGCGATATCACGTATCACCCGGTATATGTCGAAAAGATTTTACGACGATCACGAACTTTGGCGAGGTGGGAGGAAGGCTGGGGGCGTCAGGCAACTCGGATAATCGCGGGGATTTCGATTTGGAATCTTCGAATCCGGCGAGCATTGGAAATTTTCCGCAAACGTTTGCGACATATATTATTCATGGAATATCCCATTCGTCGTGACTGAACGAGCGTGCGATTGTCGAAGACGTTTCGTAGGGGATTGTTCCGATGAAATTTTTCGTTGAAACGAATATCGGCCGTGAAATTTTCACGTTCTTCTCGTTGCATCGAATCACATGCAACGTTCGGACCAGCGATGGGCATAAATTCAACGGAAATATATTTGAAATCATTGCTTTTCAAAATTATCATGGATTAATAATTGCTGCCAAATATTGGAATCAAATTTAGAGGAAAGAAGATGTCCAAACTTTAAGGGTGGAATCCGTATAGGAACTATATTTTTTTGTTTTTATTTTCCACCATAGAAAATATCAATTTTCTTAATTATGCAAATACATAGATAGAAAGAAACTTTTAATTCCCATGAAATCATCATCGCAGTATTGCTGAATAAAAATAATGATAACAACGTTGCTTGGTATGTCGAGGATCCTAAATTCTATGCAGCCCGCGGCAGGCATTTCGACGGTGATCTTGCGAAAAGCTTTGCCTTTGCCGAGTCAATGGGTTTGCGTGGCGATGCATTCCACGGATACGCAGTGAAAACACCAAAGGCGTGCCTCTGATATTTTGCGATAGAATTCGGAATGGC